>NW_011627746.1:1897327-1991391 GCF_000204515.1 Acromyrmex echinatior
AAAGGCTGATAAATGAACCGATAGTGCCATTGTGTTACTCGCCATCTAAACCTTTATATCACTCCTAGGTACTTAGCTTCGTCATTTCTCAGTATCTCCACTCTTAGGTCGTACGTTCTTCTCTGCTCTTCTATCAAGATACGGCGGGGGGGAGAAGGGGCAGAAAAGACGATACACGATGTCGTCAACTGATATGTATTTGTGTCCGATTTTTTGATTTCTAAATTGCTTGGCAATACATAAGTATATCCTGCAATACAAGTTTGCTTGCTTGTCACGCGAGGTTATACTGACAGAGAGAAGTATTTTCCTCCTAGTAACGATACAGTTGTGTATCGTATTTTTCAAATTCAACATCTTATCTGCAAGTGTAATAGAAAATTTGCCGATGGGTCAATGAGATATCTAGATTGCTAAAGCGACATAACTACTTATATTCCGTTATACAAGTAGCTAAAAGCATCAATGAAATATTCGTTATACAGGCATTTAATAGAAATGTAACAGCACATCGTTATTTTATAAGATGTGGCATGTTAATGGAGTAGCCATTTCTTGTTAAATTACGATTGATCTAATCTACTAATCCGCTATTTTACTTATTTGTTTCAGGGGAGGACGGCGTCGAAGGCTCTGCGCCCGGTACGGACCTCCAAGGCGAGGAGGGCGATTGCGTCGACGAGGATGGCCCTATTAGCCCCAGTGAGAGGGGCTGCGCGCCCGCTGCGAAGGAGGACGAGGATGCCGAGGGAACGGACGAAGAGGATGACGAGGAGGCATCGCCACCTACACCCCCACCTTCCGCCACCTCAAGGTTAAACCCGACTATCTTGCGAGATACGGGACCTTCGGATAGGTGAATTTTGCATCTATAATTTTCTATCCATGCACAATTGAAAACCTTACTACACAAAGATTAAGAACACGGATTAATCCTCAACGTCGCCATATGATATTAGTGAAAATGGATCATCAGCTCTTTATTCATTTTTTACGATTTTTTCAAAATGTGGATTAATTAGTTTACTGTTGTGATAAGATCTTCAATTGATGTTCTGTTTATATAACTACTGTCTTAATAATTACTGAAAAAAGCAATCACAAAATGTGCATCAAAAAGAAACAAATACGCGTTTCTCCATAGGGTTAAGTCGATAAATGTTGATGGAGATAATTATTGAAACCTGAAAGACTTGATTATGTGTGCCAAGAACTTAAAAAGCTTCTGTCGATATACAGTAATGACCAGAAACATCACTCGTGTTAGCTGAAACGAGTTGTTGAACGAGTAATGGCAACTTTTATTCGCACTTTCTCAGTAGCTATTTATATATCCATATCAATTTTCTTTAGTTTTCCTTATCACACTTCAATAAGTCGTGTAGATCTCCGTACATTTATGTCCACGATATTTTTAAATCATTATTTTCAAAAAAATTAAGCAAAGAATTTTGTAAATCTTTCTTTTAAGCAGTGATTTTTGAGATATAAAGATTTAAATATGGCCAATTGACTACATTTAGCTCATTCACACTCATATTATTACATGCATAATTCAAAATAGCCGTCTAAATATAGCTTGTAAAATCGATCATATTTAAAACATTATTAGCTCAAAAATTACTGCTATAAAATTTAGAAATAAATTTTTCACTTAATTTTTGAAGAATTTTTTGCTACATTATTTTAATTCGCGAATTTTGGAACACCCTATGTATATGTATCTCTTTGTCCATGTGTCTCCACGTGTCTCTTCGTATCGAGGAGACACGTGGGTGTTACGTACATGAAGAAAGGAACACTCGACGTCAAGCGTGAGGCAGCAGCCTGTACAAATCAGCCGCAGATAGCCGCGCGAGTGACGCTTCGGCGCAAATCACCTACGACGGTCATAGCAGCGACGCGTAATGGCGGGCATAAAGTCGGAGGCTCGTACCTAAATTTCATTTGACGTTGTCTGCCAGCGCACTCATTAGTCGGTGCTTTATCCGGACGCAGGCTCCTTATAATAAAGTGTTTAAATCATCGCGAGTCGCGCCGACGCGACAACACGAGCTTTTTGATGTTTGCCGTCGTTGGGAGTCTCTTGTGTACATGAGGCACGTCGTTGTTTAAGAGCAACAAATCGTCACGAGGTCTCTTTCATAAATACATGTATGCGCGAGGTAAGCGTCGGGCGGCGAGGGTTAAGTGGTAACGGAACAAGCGGGCGGGAGAGACCCTGGATAGGGATAAATAAGCCGGTGTCGGAGTTGATATCGGTGTCTGCCGCGCGCGACGTCACACGGCTAATAGAGATAGGCACGTGTTACACATCGTCCCATACCGACGATGCCCCACTAGCAGGCGCTGCCTCCTAACCGGGGGCGGCAGTGGCGCTCCCGCTCTCCCGTACACCCGCGCCGTCCCGCCAGCCCCCAAAAACTTCCCCTGCATGCGTGGCAGCGGTCCCCTTTCATCTCGCAGCACGCATTCGGCATTCAGTCAGGAACAGTCAGTTACGAGCGAACCGTCGACAGGCCTGGAACGTCGCCGCGCTGCGCACACATCGCGCGTTGAGGCTCGCACAATCCATTACAACGTTCTCTAATCGTTCCGACCACGTGCTCCCTTCCGACAGTCGATCCTCGTGTGCGTTGATGACGTTGCGACAGGTATCGATCGCTTCTGCACACTCGACAACTTCGACCAATCCGCGCGGTTTTTGTCGCGAGCTGGATGACTAACGTTCATCGGTGGAGCGTACAATTATTCGTAATTTGTTCATGATCGGAACTCCGTTACTTCGCGAACGTTATGTTGTATTCACATATTTGTGATCGTGCGTGAGTCGAGGATTCGTAGCCGCGATGTAAACGCGCGTATTTTAAGGTCGACAAATAACGCATCGCGTAGCATGGTGTGTTCGTTCTCCATATCGATAATAATCTGTCGCATCTTGTCGTAATGTCCGTCGCATTTACATTTACAAGATACGCTTCTATGTGTTGTGTGCATTTCGCGTGTACACACTAGCACGATAGACGTTTTCATGCGTGAGTTATCCATCGCTGTTGCTATCGTTGCAACGTCTCTAGGCTCTATTTATCACGCGAGCCTTTTTTCCATTTATTTCTACCGATGATTCCGGGTATCCGTCGTTCCCATCATATAATACGGCGAAAGCTGTTTGCGTAGTAATTTCTATGGCGGACGCTTATGAAATATTAACGTCACGGCGTCACCTGCGTTATGCTGCGGTACTCGCAGATCGGTTACAAGAAAATTATCGTGCGATTATCATGATTAATGACCACTGCCTGACTGCAAACGTTTCGTACTTTTACGCCAAGCTCCGATAAGATTCGTTTCATCCATCATAACCACACTTCGAATCCTAGAGAGATCTCGAAGAGAAGTACGTGTATTCGTACTCGAAAATTATAGCGCTCGATATCGTTTACAATTTCAGGGAGCCAATGAGTCCGCGCTGTCCCTCGAGAGATTCTCGGGAATCATCCGGTCCGGCGACCGGAAGTCCCCCACCACCTGCTACCAGGAGCAGCGCGAGCCCAGTCAGTCCAAGTAGTATCGTGCCTCTACCCCTTGGAACTCACTCCCTGTTACCACCTCACTCGGCAGCGGTCATGGCGGCATATCTGCAACAAACCCATCAGCGTCTCCTCCTCGGCCACTCACCGTTATCGCGTGGCTCGGTGTCGCCGCTGGTTTCCTCCTCGTGTTCGCCACCAGCCGCCACCCCCGGCCTCTTGGTGTCGCCTACCAGCGTTGGAGAGATTTCGCCGTCAGCGACACCCCTGCCGGCTGTGCTAGACTTTAGCACGAGAAAAACGTCCTCGACTGAAGAAGACGAGGAGGAACAGATATTAAATCTCAGCAAACCACCTACGCCGTCTTCCTCGACGGAGACGAACAATGGTCCGTTGGATCTTTCGGTATCCAGCAGGAAACGACCTGATCCGGAAGATTCGCCACCACCACCACCTCGCAAATCATCAAGACTGGGTTCCACGACAAGTTCCACGAGCCATCAGGAAGCAGCACCGGGAGTTGCGCCATCAGGTTTCGGTAGACCTCCCGTGGTGTCTCCATGGACGTCGCCGATGGCCACGCACTTTCCGTATTTCGCCGCAGCGGTAGCGGCAGCGGCTACTAGTCAGCAGCAGCTTTCGCCGAAAAGCACCAGCGGAGTGGTGGATCATCATCAGCTTTGGAATGGGAAGATGAAGCCGCCGGCCGCATTGGAAAAGCCGTATCAACCTAGTGAGGCTACAAAGGCGCTCGAAAAAATGAGCGAGCTAAGCAAGCTGGGCGGGGAGGATCTCTTCAGGTCGTCTTCCGGAAGTGGTGCTACAGCGACAGGTGCCAATGCGCCAGCGACGACGTCCAGCAGTCGTCATAGCGCTTGGCAATCTCACTGGTTGAATAAAGGTGCTGATCAAGCGAAAGATGTTTTAAAATGCGTGTGGTGCAAACAAAGTTTCCCGACTTTGGCTGCAATGACGACGCACATGAAGGAAGCGAAGCATTGCGGCGTGAACATGCCGGTACCACCGCCAGCACCAGGAATTCACTCACAGCAGACGACGATGCCTACCATACCACCGCCTCAACAACCGCATCAACCGCAGACATCTACCGGCAATACTGGCAATACTTCGGGTACACCTAGCAGTAAACAAAGTCCATCCGATTTGAATCTACTGATTAAAGAAACGATGCCACTGCCGCGGAAACTCGTGCGAGGCCAAGATGTCTGGTTAGGTAAGGGAGCTGAACAAACACGACAGATTCTAAAATGTATGTGGTGCGGACAGAGTTTCCGTTCGCTAGCTGAGATGACCTCGCATATGCAGCAAACGCAACATTATACGAACATCATCTCTCAAGAACAGATAATATCTTGGAAATCATCGGATGAAAGCAAGGGCGGTAATTCTACAGGCGCTGGCGGAGGTAGCGGAAGTGTCGCTGGTGGAGGAGGTGGCACAGGGGTACAACCAGGTGGAGGGTCCGGACCTCATAGCGGAAATAATGGTGGTCCCGGAGCAGGCGCCACAAGCAGTCACGTTAGCGCCGTGCTGACCTGTAAGGTTTGCGATCAAGCATTTAGCTCCTTGAAAGAGTTGAGCAATCACATGGTAAAGAATTCTCATTACAAGGAGCATATAATGCGGTCGATTACAGAAAGCGGTGGACGTCGACGGCAAACGCGCGAGAAGCGGAAAAAGTCACTGCCCGTGAGAAAATTATTAGAGCTAGAACGCGCGCAAAATGAATTCAAGAATGGCGATGCTGCTGCGGGTTTGACTCATAGTCTCGGAAAGCATGCTGGCAGAATCACGTGCGAGAAATGTGGTGAAAAGATAGAGACCCCGCTTTTTGTCGAGCACATACGTCAGTGCATTGGCGCGGGCACGGTGGGTGCTAATCAGCGGAACTTTTTGAAGAACGCGCTCATGTCCAATCATTTGCCCGCGACGTTACCACCAACCGAGAGCGGACGTAAGAGCGTCAATGAGGAAACGTCTTCGATATCGTCGAGGCATCACCGGTCTCCATCTTCGGCCAGCGATGCGACCACGCCGGGGAAAGATACTCCTACATCAACTGCTAATGAAACTACCGCTCCCATGGGTACCTCACCGTCGGTTTTGAATGCAATAGAGAAGCTCATCGAGAAGAGTTTCGATTCTCGCGTGAGGCATGGTACGCCCGGCTTGCATCACGCTCAACCCGGTGCACCAATGGGTACGAGCATTCTTAAGCGTTTGGGTATCGACGAGAGTGTAGATTACACAAAACCTCTGGTAGATCCGCAAACGATGAATCTGCTTCGATCTTATCAACAGCAACATCAGCAGCAACATTATAACGCCAATGCTGCGGCGAGAAGGGAGCGAAGCGGCAGCGAATCTAGTTCGATATCAGAGCGAGGAAGCGGTAGGACGGATACTATGACGCCGGAGAGACGCATGGACCTGACTAACACGAGTCACGAAAGACATTCGAGTTCTTTGTCTCATCATCATCGCGTCACTCCCGAGAAGCAGGCCGCTTCGTTACCTAGTCGCCATCATCAAATTGCGGAAGAATCCGGAGACGAAGAGTCATCTACTGTGGTAGTGAAGAAAGAACCGAGGGACGAGGAAACAGAAGAACGAAGCGTAAACGAAGAGGAGCAACAACAGTCGCAATCGACGAGGGAAGTGTTTGTCAAGAAGGAGATAGTAGACGACTGCAGGGACGAGGAGGATCAGAGTTCCTACAATCATCGAAGAAGTAGCCTTCACGAGACACCGGAAGATGGACGAGAGGTTCTATCACCTCGTATGAATCCACCTACGCCCCGACCGACTAGCCAAGTGGAACAGGTCGCGCGTAGTCCTTGTAGAAACAGCACGAGTAGTCCCACTAGCAGCGATCGGTCGGTCACGCCGCGAGGTACACCTGACACTAAGGCATCCAGCAGTCTCGGAGCGCTTTCCTCCATGTTTGACAGCTTGTCCGGCGGTGGTGGTAGTGGCAGCGGCAATAATGTCGACTCGCAAGGACGTAAAACAAGCAGCCATCCTCTCGCGGCATTGCAGAAATTATGCGATAAGACAGAAACGCGAGGACCCGGTGCTAGCGGCACCTCGAGATCCGGAGGTAGTTCTGCAGCTAGTACCATCGGTTCGGGCAGCGGTAGTACGGTGTCAGGAGTGTCCGGTCCAGGTCCTGGTCCAACACCAGGTGCGATCTTGGCTTTCAGCTGGGCATGCAACGACGCCGTGGTCACTGCGGATTCAATAATGAAGTGTGCATTCTGCGATACGCCCTTTATTTCGAAAGGTGCATACAGGCATCACCTGTCCAAGATGCATTTTGTCAAAGATGGCGTCATCCCGGATCCATTGACTATCGGCAGATCGGCGGCGGCGGCCGCGGCCGCGGCTGCCGCGGCAGTTTCCCAGGGCACTTCCGGTGGGCCGAGCCGTAACTCCTCGTCGCCGCCAACGTCGCAGCGCAACAAGTCGCCGCCGATTCCACAGGCAAACGGCAGCCCGTCGCAGTCAGCGACCTCACCCCTCGAGGAGAGCCCACACTCCAAATTTCTCAAGTATACGGAGCTGGCAAAGCAATTGTCCAGCAAGTACGTATAGTCCGAGCCCCGTAAGTAGCGGTGCCACTTGTACATAAGTGTATCTATATTGTAACGACTGTAAAACTAGCGATGTGAAAATTTTCATCCCCTTTTCCCGCGAACACCGCTGCGCCGAAAGACGTCGTCGTGCATCCGACGTCTTCGGATTTATGCTTAAAGAGGCTGTGTCGTGGCTATATTGAATATATAATGGAAAAGAGGTCATGAGAACTTGTACAATTACAAAATAATTTCACATTATCATCTATACATTTGATACAAACCTTGTATCCTTATTGCTGTAAGACAAGATGAGTTGAATCATATTATATTTGTAGTTTTCTTGTAATTGGCATATATTTATAAATCAATAGACTGAAATCGATACAAGTTTACTGAGCTTAGATTTCGATGCCAGAACGAAAGATGATTTCTATATTAAAAGCCTATTCTACGGTGCTTTTTGCGATTTGTTTTCTATTTCTTGCTTTTTACCTCTTGCTTTTTTTCCCTTTTGCGATCAACAATGCGTTTTAACAATAATTGTATTTCTTGTTACTGTTTCTTGTTTCTTCTGAAGTTCGTTAACTTTTATCCCGAGTGACAGAAAACAAAAAACCAGATAAGAAGCAAAAAGGCAAGATATATAAAATAGCAAAAAAACCAGAAACAGAAAACTGAAAACATATTGTAGAATAGGCTTAAATAAATAGTAGAAAAATCCTTTTTTGCTTAGCATTGAAATTTGAAATCATTGAAATTATATTTTTAACTCTTATTATATATTTCTATATATTAAGCCTACATCTGCTTGCTCAATACAAAAAAATATAATTAATATTATATACAGTACATTGAAATAATTACAACTCATTGCTATAAGAGTTAATTTTTAATAATATAAACAAATCAACTATTGGTTAAATTTGTGTTATATATACATTACTATTTAAAAATTTGAAGCATTTTACAATCTTTAGATAAAATTATTATGTATACATAAAATATTATATATATTATAATATATATATTAATATTATATATTATATATATAAAATATAAACATACATATATTTTATAAATATAAATCTAAAGTCTATCCATATTTTACAAAATTCTCTTGCATTCCTTTTATTTTAAGTATTTCTTGCGAAACTTGAAATTATATTTTAAATTATCCATATGCACGATGAATTTTTTATTTAATAATTCCTGTGTTTAAAAAATGACATAATTTTCGAGAATTATTTTATACTTCTTTTCTTGAAAATATTATCGATACAATTCGATATAATCTATTTATAGAAAAATATATGAAAAAAATCTATAGCTGAAATAAAATCAGCACCTAAAGTTGTTTTTCTGAAAAGCAGTTTAATAAACTTTATTTTCTAACATTAAACATGAGTATAATTTAATATACTTTTTGTTTTAATTTTAAACTTTATTTAAATGTCTTTATTTAAATGTTCGTATATAAATGTCAATATTTAATAAAATTATTGTATTTATAAAGAAAATATAGTTTATTCCAAATATTAATTGAATAAGATGCTTCATATTTTTAAGCGATAATGTATCATTTTTAATATTTTTTTTAATTATTTGTTCATCGGTTTTATTAATTAGGAAGTTATAAATACAAATAAAATAAACAAATTATTATATTGAACGCATATTTTAATTATTAATTTTATAATGTACAAATAAAAGACAGAAATTAAAGTTTATGCTCCGAAATGATATGTTGAAAGATTTTGCAAAACTTGTTAAAAATTAAGCCTCGTCACTGCGCTCTTTCAGCCTAAATGTGGATATCTCCGTCGAAAAGACTTCGCCGTTGCGACGATATTATTATAGTAAGAGATTTCGTTCATTCGCAGAATAATGCAAACGCGACGCGACTCCTTTTCCGTTTTTGGCGATCGGTTTTAGTCTATCATCGAGGACGCATCTTATCATTCCTGGGTTGATGGCACGAATAGCGTGCCATCAAACCCTTCAAAAATTACATTGGAGAGAGGCCTCAAATTCCGTTTTATACACATCTCTTTCATTGTTTCTTTTATACTTATCCTCTCTTCTTTTCCCATTTACTATATTTTTAGTCGTTACGAAAAGATTATGCTCTAGAATAGACCTCCGTACGCAATCGTTTGGAATGTTTCCTTCTTGCTATAGAATCACGTGCAACATGGGAAACGTCACCAGAGAATTTTTCTGCTTTTCGCAGAATTTTTTTCTCGATTGCAATCGCTACGGGAATATAAGTCAAAGGCAGGACGCGAATAACTTTGTTCAATTGACATTTCCCTGTCATTAAGACTTTCTCGCAGTACGTTTCGCCTTCCGTTTTTTCGTATCACTTTCCTTCCATCGGTATCGAGAATTAACGAATTATACCAGTGACTTACTTTCTTTCGTGCCCAAGGAACATGAGAGGATGTGATGAAGATGTGGGTGTTGAACGAGCGTTAATTAAATTGTGATGCCACCATATCTCGCGGCACTGCTGAGTCACGGGGCTCGGCACGCGGCCAAGTTTGTGATTTTATAAATACTTAAGGACGTTTACGACGTGAGATGAGAAAGATCGCGACGAGACAAAGGAAACAATAAAAGTTGATTAGAGCAAAAAGAAATGGATAGATAAAGAAAGAAGAAGAAAAGAGAGAACGTGAAAAAGAGAAAGCTTACCTATCATCTGTCGTAAGATCGTCAGCATGTATACCTCTAGATCGTAAGGCCGTAGTTTATTAGCGCATAGGATAGGCTAGGGTTCGACCCTGTATAGGAATCTCTTTGTTGATACTTATTACTACGAAAACCCGGTGAGGTTGCTCGCAGGGACGGACAAGAGCCGCCTCGAAGAGCGTTACGACTGCTGCGAATCGAAGGTGTGGAGATTTACACGAGCGAGTGTAAAAGCGATAAAGGGTGCGGAGACGCGGTGCAATAGCGAGGCTCGCGATTAATTGAATAAGTACACGCGAGTCGAATGCATGCGTGAAATAATGAAATGAGAGAACGAATGAGTGAGTGAGTGAGTGAGTGAGTGAGTGAGTGAGTGAGTGAGTGAGTGAGTGAGTGAGTGAGAGAGAGAGAGAGTGTGTAAAAGAGAGAAAGAGAGAGAGAGAGAGAAAGAATGTGAGGAAGTAAAAAATGGTCGTTGAAGAATGCATATTTTCTCGATGTAAATGCGTACATGTAGATCATTGTAAATTTTCTTTGTTCAAATAATATTTATTGCGTCGTGAGCGAGCCAACGCGTCATTTTACGTGTAAAATATTGCCATTATTATCACTCGAATTATCGCGACTACTGTGTATATTGATTATATAATTACGATTATTATATGGCGATGATGCGTGGCGTGTGATGAGTGCAGTGATAAATGCGATGCAAAGGGCGCGAGCGGATTAGATGGAAAGGCGAATATGACGATGATGAGAGTAACAGAGAACGAGAGACTGTGCGTGTGCGTGCATGCGTACGTATGTGTGTGTGTGTGTGCGCGCGCGCGCGTGTATGGGTGTGTGTTTGTTTGTGTGTCGAGTGAAGGCAAGGGATAGAAAGATAGAGTGACAGTCTGAGGACAAGAAAGAATGCTTCCGAGAGAATGAGAGACTAGAAGCAGGCCGGAAAAGATGGAGCAGCTGCGTGCGGCCCTCAACAACGAAGGCCGGAAAAGAACGGAACATAACTTGTATACGTATTTCTTGTAAACTCTAATTCTTCCATCGCGGACTTTAAAAGTATTTATCGACATAATAATATTAATATTATTATATTGTAATTATATACGCGCGCGACTGCTGAGAGTGTGATGAACGTAACGCGAGACGATTACGTGGCTGCGACCAACACGACATACATGTACACCTATTTACACATACACACACACACACCCACACACACACAACACGCGCGCACGCATACGCACACACGTGAAAACACGCGTACACTGTCGCAGTAACACTCGAGGAAAGGAACAGCCAGCCGTGCGAATGATACGCTCGAAACGTACCTACCTACTTACAAACACGCAACCACAAAGATATGCATCATGTATACGCGATTCTTGAAACCATTTTACCAGATTTGTCATTATTTAATTATTTCGGTTGTATTTTAAAATGCAATTAAAGCTCAAATAAATATATATGTTATAAACTAAGAATGTACGTTTGTCTCGTGTGTGTTTATTTCCTGCCTGTCGTCCAAAGATTGAGTAATAATTTACTAAGAAGTCGACGTAAAATATTCAGCATAAATGATATTATATCTTTTCGAAAATGTTTTATAGAGATAAGATGTTATTAATTTTCCTATATAAATATTACAAATATATATTTTTTATTTTATCATATAGTCATTAATTTAAATTTATGCAATGCCTTTTTGTGGAAATCGCGAGGAAACGAATCACAGATAGTAGACTCTCCCGGTTGATCGAGGAAACAACTATTGAGAATCCGATCCGAGCAACTTGCAACCGACCGTTAAACATTTTACATATTTCAGGAAACCGGCGCCGTCTCCATTAATTCTTATTAATTTGAACGATGTACCTATATACAGCGTATGTAAACGTCAGGTAAGTGTCTATTTAAAATAATTTGTCACCATGGCGTGTCTTCACTCTTTAAATAAGTGGTTGACGGTTCAACCATTAAGCGTTGAACTAATAACGCGAATTTGCATTATCAATGCGATCATTAAGCATGAAACTATTTTTCGTTTTCTTTCGACAGAATGCCTGAATTAATTAGAAATACCTGTATCCATCTGCGTTCGCTCCGTACGTGGCTTATCTCTTCGCCTTCTCGACGATATGGCACTCAAATTTACGTTTGTGAACGCTAGAGAATGAGAGAGAAAGAGAAAGAGGTGGAGAAGAAGGATAGGAGGAAAGGAAAAAGGGAGAAAGAGATGGAGTCCTTAATATAGCGGGCAAGTCCGGAGTCCGCGTACACGCTCGCTAATTCAGTGCCATACAATACCATATCGAATGTATCTGCATCAGTATCAAACTCACCCCCGCGTATGTTAGCCGCAAAGAATAGACATGGTCGTCGGCGGATAAACTAGATAAACCGGTGACTCTGTATACCACATTACGAGCGCACGATTTCGCTTATCAGCCGGGAGACGTTTCGCGAGATATCATCTCCCTCAAGGCCGCCGCTCGCCTTCGGACCCTTCGTTGATTCCAACGAATTCTCCGATCATCCCACTCGCCCACCCCTCGTTTCTCTCGCGTCGACTCCAGCTCACCTACTGGTTGGATTCGCGGGTCGTCTTTACTTCTTCCTCTTTTTTTTTCGCCATTTGCGATGCATAATGATGACTTCGAGTCGCTGGATGGTGGTCGTCCAGCCAGCAAATCACGGTGAAGGTCGGTCCGCTGAAGGAGCTGAAGGGAGAACGGCGACAGAGGGGGACACATCGCAAGAGAGAGACAGGGGCAAGGAAGTGGGAGGGAAGGAGGTGGGTAGAGGAGTTGTGTACAGAAACCGGTCGGCCACTACTCGTCCTCTTCATAAGAGATACGCCGCATGCCGCAGATACGCGGATACTTTTATTTTAACCGTAATGCGCTAATGAATTGATACAGCGCCGAGCAGTTGCCTTTCGTTCCCCGCGCCACCGTTCTCTACTCCGCTCGCTTATTCTGCAAGAGAGAATCGGCGACTGTGATGCCGTCGCGGGATCTCTCCAAGCAATTCTGGATTCGACTAACGAACGATTAATATTGGAATGAAGCGATTCCCTAAGTGTGCAGCGCACATTTTCAGAGCGTTTATTGAATACGCTTAATATAAACGGCGGCCTGACATAATTTTTCTGGTTGTAAGCCTTAAGATAAATTTTAATTATCTAATTTAATGTAGTATAATATATGTATGTAAGTACAATATATCTAAATATATGAATAATATATATGTATAATATTAATATATGTATAATAATAATATATGTATAATATTAAAGTACAATAATAGAGAAAGAAAGAAGATAGAGCATAAAATAAAAGTTTGAAAAATCGAAATAATATTCTGATTTTCTCGAGCAAAAGATAAAAATTTTGAGTATGCAATAGTTCTATAATTTACGTTGAACGAACTGAAACGCACATAAAATCCAAGAAATACATGTGATGGGTGTAACCCATAAAATTGGACGTTTAATTTTACGAATCAGTAAAGTTTCATATTCTTATTTAACACACGAAACGTAATATTATACTTTGCAAATTGCCGTGAGTCATCAATGCTCGTAAAATCAAGTAAAAAGTTTGCGATTAAGGATCGACTTTGAAATACGTTCGTCCAAATTCGGAGATAAGACGGAGGTAACCGTTCGCGGGTTCAATAGCGAAGGAAACCGTAAAGGAGGATTTGTGAAGGGCGAAAAAGGGAGCCGATGAGGCCAGTGAAATCCGAGAGGAGGACGGGCGCAAGACGGATGGGTAACGGTAACGATAAAGAATTTAAATCTTGCTCTATCTTAGTGAACGCCCAATAAATCCTCGATAAGACACGATTCCACGAGTTGGGCTATTAAAGCCTCCGCGCAAACGTCCGTTTGCCGGAAGTCGACCGTTACGCATGGTCAACGACGCGTAATTACTCAAGCATAATGATCGCGGATTCGTCGATCTGAAAGAAGGTAAACCGAATGATCTCGCACAAGCGCTAAAACGTTGCGCCCGATAATGCGCTCACAGCGGAAAGAATGACGGTTATCGTCGTGCGCGCAATTGCGCGCGAAGATAGCCGCGATATATACTGTAACAAAAACCGTCGATCGAGCGTACACGCTCTTGGTAATCGCCAGTGCATTCAATTCGAATCGGTGCATCGCCTCTGATTTCCCTATCTAAATCGCCGGGTGCATCAGCCGGCGCATCAATTGGGCGACGTTATCGTAAACATAGAACGTACATATATGCCCGATCCGCGCTTGGATTCGATCGACCATTCGAATAATAATTACGAAGCGATCGACCTCTTCGGTTTCCAAAGTGGATAGAGGAAGAGAGGGGAATAAGTCGACGATTCAGAACGAAAACGATCAAGCTCCGCGCGCATAAGACGAAGGAAAGGGGTGAAAAGAGGGTCGAGTGATGAAGTAAAAGAGTGTAAGACAGGAAGACAGGAAGAAGAGAAGAGAAGGAAGATAACTGATGGAAAGAGAGAGAGAGAGAGAGAGAGAGAGAGAGAGAGAGAGAGAGAAGGAAGAGGAAAGGAGAAAAGAGGGCTTACGAACCTCACCTACCTATTGCCCAGGGCTGGTAATGAATTCGTCTAATGGGTCGTAAAGAATGCGATCTTATGGAGCGGAGAGGATAAAATAAAACATCGGAGAGGCTACCGATTCTCGAACGGCCCTTAAACTAACCCTCGTCTTAAAGAAACGAGCCCTCATTCCACTCAACGGTATTTAAACGCTACCGTCGATACACACATTTTTCCCGCGTTGATGAGGACGGCTGTAATGGAAAAGGAACTTTCGCCGTTGACGAGAGAAATCTTAGAGTGGAGCAACGTCGGCATACAGATGAATACGTGGAAAATGACAATATCACTTCAATCTTACAGTACAGATTGCGAAAACGCATGCTCTCGTTTTTATAATAGATTTCTCAGTATGAGTTATCATAATGAACAGATACTAAAGATACAAGAAATGATTTTCCCTTCATGTGAAGATACTAAGAACTTGCTATATATAAAATTATTCCGCATGAGAATCACTGTCGGATATCAGAAGACCGTTGACGATATCGAAATCGGTAATTCTTCGGCGATTGGCTTGCCGATGAACTTAGTCCCCTTCCTTCTTCTCTTGTCTGAATTCGTTCTTCTTCCTTTTACCGATATCCTCGACCATCCTCCGCTGCACGACTGCTCTTTCCGCTCGCCGTCTCATTCTCGTAGCGCAATCCGCGTTCGCGTAAGCGCAGTTCGTCTTGAACATGTCCTGACGTTTCTGTTCTTTATGTGCACCACGCCAAGAGCTATGGAGATCCCTAGTTACTATCTATACTGACGGTGTGACTTCTATTTACCTCGCTCTCCCCTCTCTTTCTGGTTACCACGCATCCCGTGTCCCTTTCCGCCACCGAAGGGTATATATGGGTACCGGATATCCATCGAAGTCCATGATACCTCTCTTCGGCCTCCTACTCTGCACACACATACATACATATATACTCGCGCAAACATACGCAAACTCTATTTCTCTCTCTCTCTCTCTCTCTCTCTCTCTCTCTCTCTCTCTCTTTCTCTCTACAGTCGCTCCCTGAGCGCTCGCGATGTTCGAAAGCGAGAGCAGAGGCATTAGAGAGCCACCAAAAACCAGGAGAGATCTGACGATAGCCCAAGATTTGTAGCGGTCGCGGCCGGCCGATAACCAGCGCACTGGTTGTCCGTGTGCGAAGGACTGTTCGTTCCATACCCACTTCATGCCCAGCCACATCGATGACATCGAGGCTTAATCCTCGCCTAGTGGTCATCCTATAATACATAGTTATGTCGTAGAGGAATCGACGACTATCTACAGCCACTCGTGGCCCAGCTCGGATCTCCAAACCTGGCCCTTGTGCTGATGGTACATTTTACGCGAACGAGAACTATATTTTAGGAATAGGAAAAAAATAGGAGGGGCAGATAAATATTGCAGAAGAATGATGTATATTTTTTTTACATATATTTTGTACTTTTTCATTTATTATTTAATTAACTGAATTCGTCTATTTCTGTTCTGATTTTGAATAATAATTTTTCAGAATATTTATATTCTGCAATATTTTAATATTGTATTAGGTGTTGGAATTAATTCGTAGCGTTTTACAAGTGATGGGAAGTACTTTCATTAATGTATTTTTTAATGCTCATGTGAAATAAATAACATTCTTTCATTAAAAACGCTACGAATTAATTCCAACACCTAATAGATAAGTGGATTCTATTATTTCTGATATTTAAAAAAACTAAATACAACCTACTGTTAACTTCCACTCGCAATAATAATAATAATAATAACTAATTACAAAAAACGATAAAAATGAGCGATACACGTGATTGTCAAAAATAGGAGTTCCTCTTCTCAGAGAAAAATTGACAATGAAACGCATTTTTAAGACTTTGTAGTTATCTGAAGATAGTTCAAAATTTTATAGTATATTATACATATATAATTGAATCTCTTATGTATTAAATTTATTTTAGCGCCTTGACAATTGCATGTGACTAGGATTTGCCGTGTTTTTACTATTAAATGTAATATTTTTTCCAAAAAAATAAATATTTCATTACGTACAATGGAAATTTATAAAAGCATCATTGGACTCGTCTTTGTTTGTCCATATCGAACAACATGTCGAAGTTAGCCACGTCGATGCTACAAAATTCATGGAAGGCGCTGACCGCCGATCCGATTTCAAGAATGGCCGAGGGAAGAAGACTCAGGTGTTTTTTCGACGGGTACGTCTTTCGAGGTGGCTGCGCGCAAGGATTTTAATCCTGTTACTACGTGACTCTGGCGGCGGATGATGAAGATGTCAGTTGGCCGAGAACGCGTGGGAGAGCCAGCTGGATATGCCGCGCCTGGCCGGTGGGTGTTCGCACTCTCGTCGTGCGTTCTGTTCACCAAGTTTCTACCCATCTTCTCACTCTTTCTTCTTCCCTGTCCTCTCTCTACTGTCCTTTTTCTCATTCGCCTTCCTCCCTCCTCTCTCTCCTTCCCCTTCGTTTCTATCTCTTGGTTCTCTGCTTTTTTTTTGTTTCTTTGTTCCCCTTCATTCCCCCCTCCCTCGCCTCGTTCCAATTTAGTTTCGTAAGATACGCGCGATCTGTACATCTACTTTACGACGGTCGCACGTGCATACTAAGAGGGCCCCCGCAAAAAGAAGTTGCGCTTAAGGGTAAGGCGCGCCTGATCAGGTAAGCTACTATCTGAGTAAGACGCGACTGCCTCGTTACATTTGTTCTTCACTTTACACAGGTCCCGTGTACCGTGAACAACAGGCTTAAGTTCACGTCGCAATAATAAAAATTCCGCAACGACACACACACCGCGGAATCGTGCGTGGCATTTGCATTTCAGATTAGCAGATTTTATGTCCCGACTGCTGGCGACTGCCTCTTCGTCATATGTAGAATATGAGTCATGATCGATTGGCTGATTTGGTCTAAAATTTTATCCTTGCTCTCGCGACATATAAAATCGTGACGTTCAGTGTGCCGTTCGCAACAATCTCGATTTGTACGAATGGACGGAGATACGTGTTAAATATCGAAAGAAATTTATGATCAGACAAAATAAGAAATATATTACGTCATTTTTTTTTAAAATAAAAAAAAATGAAATGAGGTATAGGAAGGAAGGTCTTTTGTTTGAACCAAACCATAAAGTCATTTTCGAATGATCGCGTCGATCAAAGAAAAAAAATGTAAAAAACGAAGATTTCGTGGGCAGTGATTAACGATGTTTTACGTTTTACGCCTGTCGGTGCGTCGCTTCGTCAGATATTCGGGTTAGCATAACATCGTAAAATACCTCGACGTAAGCACAGCAACACCACACGACGAGCACTTTGCGCGATATCCGCGTGAGTTACGCGCTTTCTACATCAACCGTGAGATCGAAAATCGCGGCGAGATCGTTGTAAATAAATAGCTGGCTGACGACCTCACAACTCCTCTTCGTTAAACATTTGCGTTGGCACAAGCGCAGAAATTCATCGCGAATGCCTCGTCGAACTTATAAGAAACGTGATAAAATAAACACGCGTGTAACAGAGAAGCATTACTGCGATTTCTAATCGCTATGTACTAAATTTTATAGCACAACCGTTAATGCTCTATTGTATATGCTTGTATAGACCGCTTTTCCTCGTGCCGTGTTTAATTATTAAAAGATTTTACTACGTAATGGTAAATTGATAAATTTATACAATGAATGCAAAAAGTATGGAGCTCTCTTTAAAAAAAATCTTATATATTATACAAAATTATTATATTGTAGAAAATGAACATTAATTAGAAATTTATTCATAATGAGAACATAATGAGTTTTCATTTTTGCTTATTATAGAGATAACATATTTTAATTATTACATCTTTTTAAGTAAAATAATTTTATGAAATATGTAATTTACTTCATTCTTTGTTAATAGATTACTAATTAATGTTTACTGTTTAAAAGTAAAATTTTTTTTAGAAAATATCTTTTTTATACGCATATTACTTGTATTCAATATATTGCGGATAATATAAAGATGAGATTATGTTAATCAATTGCTGAAAATATTTTCTTGTTGCAATATTTTTAAATAGTCGCGTATTCATGAACGTTGCTAATATAGTACAGAATAATTGCAATATAAGCAAAAGTCAACATGCTGAATATAATAACCGCAAGAAACGAATGTGTATCGCATTTAAGATTAGTACTGTATGCAGCTGAAACTTGCGATCCTGTCGAAAGGACTATACCTTTCGCAGCATTTGTAAGAAAATCCATGATAAAATTTGCTAAGTGTATTAATTGCGCTGAGATGTAATTTACGCAACGCGACTGAAAAGCCTCTTAAACCTGATCTGAAATTATTAAAGTGGTACATTAAATCTCCTCTAAAGAAAACAGGACTGGAACTAGACGTTTGCGATGTGTGCGGAGGTGGACAATAAATACATCTCGATTCTTTTCGTCCCCTTACCTAACTGGGTACAAATGCGCATAAAGTAGAGAGCTCGCGCAATCGATGACTTGTACTAACGATCTCCTTCTGAGGAAAGGGGAAAACGGGCCGTGGTCAAGATCCAACAACGTCACGCACGCGGAGGAAGAGATTCAAATGGAAACGGAACGGGTTAAACAAAGACGTCATTGCCGTCAAATGGATGAAGTGAGATGCAAATCCGCCATTCGTTTTCGACGATCGAGGTTCGCCCTGGCAAGCGTATATCATCTGATTTATCTTTCTCATTCTCTCTCTCTCTCTCTCTCTCTCTCTCGTCCAAGATCATAACAAATTTGATTCGAAAAGTACGCGAGAGGAGAGCTGCGTTTCTTCCGGCACAGCTCCCACACGACGTAGAGGTCGCGGTACATCGAAACTGGTGCAATCTTACCACGAAGGTCGTCACGTTCGCGACGACCTCATTATAAGAGACTGTTCGTCGGCGGAATCTGACGGCGGGGCAGCGGGAATCGCGTGTGCCAGGGCGAGGGGCTAGAAGGGGGTGAGAATCTGTCAGGGCTGCCGCACTCGGGCACAGATTTACAAGGCTGACGCTGTTTTACGACCCCACAAAGTGCCGCTCGCTCGCTGAGCACCCGCGCATTACACATAGACGCTGCACACGTACGTTTCGTTCCTGTGTGTGTGTGTGTGTGTGTGTGTGTGTGTGTGTGTGGGTGTGTGTGTGTGTGTGTGCGTGTGTGTGTGTGTGTACCACGCATATGCAGATATGCACGCGCGCGCGTTACACGAAGAGTACGTTCGCGTATTCGTACGAGTGCAGACTTATAAACACGTCATTCTATCGCCTCGCCAACTCCATTATTCAGAACTTTACAATGCCGGCGCCGCTTCGCGTCTAATAAGGTTCGGCCGCGAATTACAGATTTTATCGAGCAATTTGCATCGGTTTCTTCTTCTTCTTCGACGTTGGCGAGAGAAAAATGTATGGACGCGCTTCAAATGCATTTCTACGACTAAATTATAATCTAATACCATCTTTCTGGTTTATATAGAGCTCCTCAAGAAGCGTTCCTCTGTGAAGCGAGGAAACTGAATTTGAAGAACACACCGTATTCTGGCTCGTTGCAATCGAAATTATAGATAGGCCATGTCATACTCGAACGCGCGTACGAATTATTCACGAGACAGAATTACGCGGGTTTGTTGTAAACAGTAATTTATATTTGCGAAAATAGATTTCGTGACGCTGTTTGTGAAATGGTAAGTTGCGATCCGGCGTAATAAATCGCGGGCGTTTAAACGCGACATATTTTGCGATTATTCGCAAATTCGTACGTCCATTGCGAATTGCGTATTGGCAAATTTATTTTATTATATGGACGCAGCTAAATGATAAGCCGAACATCCATTATAATGAGCCCGTTACCAGGCTCGCCTTTGACGTCAAATTTTTCACGAATTATCTTCCACCGTAGTCATCGTGACAAATAACACGGTTGATCGCGAAAGAGCCGCATGATTTACGGCCTGGGAGCACAGCGGCAATCTTTGTAGTCATCTGAAATAACATCTCGAAAGCAGCTTCTGATTACCGAGCATGTTTTATCGAGCTCTCTACTTACGAACTTAGGCGATAAGCTAATGTTGAGTCTAACGACCATTTACGCATATCGAGTAATTCTCTTTTACAAATCAAATACGCTCGTTTCTCGTGCGAAATCGAAAATCAATGTCCACTTCGTGATCCGATCTTGTTTTTCTCTTTCTCACTAGAGAGTTCATATAAAATTAATTTCCACAATTATAATATTATAAGTGTACTGCATACTTGCGTAATAAATAACGCTTCTTTATTTATAGGGTATGCGTCTCTCCGGAGACCTTCGCTCGTGCTTAAGCCGAACGAAATTGAGGCTCGTTTAGATGTACATCTCGACGCACTTAATTTACGGATTTGCTCACCGTACGTATCCAGTTTTCGCGAGTGTAAACGCGCTTAACGAATGACAAGTATCCGATGACAAGTGTAAGTCGAGATAGCGCGGGAAAGCCGCAAATTGTAAATGTAAATTACTTCCGACAAGAGCGTCTATATCCACTTTTTCTTACCAACAAATTATATCCCCGTAGAGCAATGTTCACACGGTCAGAAGTTATCAATCCTCTCGAGGCGCGATGCGATTTTTGCGACGCACTGCCGGCCCTCGAAGGAATATAGAGCTGGCTTTGTGGATTCGTTATCAAGAGAAGGAGACAGAGGTCCCTGTCGAGCCCGCAGGTGTCAGGACGGTGTTTTATTGCGGTGTAATCGAGCCGACGGAGAGACGCCGGAAATACGGTCGCAGATAGTCGACGGGACAGGAAGCAGTTATGGGACCTCACACGATGCGACTGTCGAATGTCTTGCCATGGTTTTCTATCAAGTTGACAACGTTACGCCATAAAATCTCAGGTGTCGTTCTACGTTCTGTTAATGTGTTTTTTTTTTTCAGCTTTAATGACGAACGGCTACAATCGTGTTACCTCGTTAGATACTGAAAAACGTATCATAATATACAAACGTAACGTAAGAACAAAGAAATACTAAAATGCATTAATCATTTATGGAAAATATATTCTTATGTAAAAGAGATGACTGATAATTTTGATTTCGATATTCGAGAGGCAAATAAACGCGTTCGTTTCGAGAACAAACAAAATATCACATGATATATTTTATGATCATACGTTATCGTTATAAAATCTATGAAGACAGCGTACGTTTACACGATTTACTTTACGCACGACCAGTAATTCTCAAAGGCAAGAAAATCAAGTCAAGGGAAACGGACATCCATCCGACATGTTTAACTTATTAATCGATAACTTGTTTATATGCGTATCGATGCGGGGCGAGGGAAGCATGTGCGGATACCGCACTTTACTTTAATCGATACACACGCACACGCTCAATATTAATCCGATCGATTAAATCAATTACGGGAAACGCTACTGGATTTAGTGCTAGACCGAACGCCCGACGGGACAAGTTGCTCGAATAAATTAACTGGATATAATCGTCGGACCGTTAGCCGTAGGCGTATAAATAATATCGACAATATTCTCTCTTCTACGAGCGCGCCATATGATAAAGAGCGCGTCCTCCGTGGCATTAGGACTTTGTGCACCATATGTATAATTTCGAATATTCTAGCGAACTTCGGAACGCAAACATTTAGCGCAATGTAATTAACATTAATACAAACTAATGAACATTTGATATTTTTATATTTAGCACATAATGATAAATATGAATATTATTGTATTTTGGAAAATAATTGAATATCTGTAAGATTTTAAAATAGGTATGTAAAGATTTAAATTCTTTCAAAATGTTTTCCATGTATAATTTATATATTTTATCCTGCAAGAATAATCCATAAGATGTATAATCGTAAATAAAAATTTATTCTTGTCTTGAATAATTTGGCAAAAGACAGAATATGTGTAATTTATATTTTTATAATTTACAAATATTATACCTAATAAATCTAAATATTATAATATATTATAATATTCTATCGTTCGAACACACGATTCTTAAATACAAAAAAGTTAATTATTTAACAATAGAAAAATAAAAATGCCAATAATATTGTCATAACTATGTCTCAATGTCTCAGTGATAAATCGTATTCACGTACCCGTTCATAGTACAATTTCTTAATGTGTGGAAAAAATGACCTCTCCTCATTAAAGAAACTGAGAAACAGAGAAAATGGAGAAATGGACATCGTGGCGAATCAGCAACGACTGATTGGAGTGGCACGATAGTACAACGGGAGCGGTTATATACGCGTAAGAAAGAAAGAACGAGGGAGGCTACTATTTCGTAGTTTCTTATAAATATTCATTCCCCCTTGCCGATGAATCAGGGGACCCGAGCCTCGCACTCCAGGCGGTAAGTCGCGTTAAGAGCGCTAACGAGCGACCCCTCCAACCAAATGGGAAAGAGAGAGCGAGAGAGAGAGATTCGCTTTTCTCACTCTTCTCAGTCCTTGTCGCCGCTGCGAAGGGAGGAAGAGGCAATGAGAGCGCGAGGGGAAGACGAAGAGAAGCAGAGGGAAGAGCATAAGATGGTCCACACCCGCACCTCCCCCTCGAGCAATTCCAGCGCGGCGCGCTGAGTTGTGCGAATTTGTTTAATTAGAAGTTAGGCCGGCGATACATTAGCAATGTAAATACCCCTTTCACTTCCACCCCTTCCTCTTCCGCCACCACCGCTTCTCTCATCTTGCCCTCAACTCGTCCGCCGATCTCCTTCTTTGTCGACTGCGGGCCCGACAATTTCACTCACCCCCGGCAAGGGCGAGTCGGCGTTTCGTCTGCTGCCGCGGACACACCATGATTTAACGTTTCTGTTTTGACTTCGCTCTACGTTGATTCCGCATACGTTAGTGTGTATGTGTGTACGTGTCGAGAGCAACGGGCGCAGTCGCAAACGGTATAGCTACGTACGGAACCGTTATTATAATAATGATTTATGACGTTTATATCGTCTTAGTGATATAAATTCAAAGTTTGTTGCGACCGACGGCCCCGACACTGGCACCAGTGTACGTGTATATGTATAGGTGCATGTCCGGCTCTATCTATAGGTATACGTATATAAGTGTGTACGTTAATGTTGGTCTCTCGTATGTAACACCGTACGTGCCGAAGCGCGGCCGGCAATCGAAGGCTCTGGAGGATCCAAGCTCAAATGTGTTAGAAACTTGGATGCTGAGCGTACGATAGCTCGTATAACAAACCGTAGTCCGCATGATATATAGTGAGGACGAACAATGGACAAGAATGTTCGCTTAATTTCATGGAACCGTCGAAACTTCAGAAAACTTGAGAAAATCAAATATAACTTTAAAAATCGTGTAATTATTTTCATTTTCTCTTTATACTTCCTTTCTTTATCCACCTAAAACTTCACTGTCGATAATTCGAACTGTGTCGTAAAAATATAACAAAACTACTTATAATCAAATAATTCTGCTCAAAAATAAATCTCTTATATTTATATACATGAAAACAACGATTTTGGTGAAGTATTTAAAAATTTAGTTAAACACAAATCTGAAATTAATTTTGTTTGGTCAACAAAATATTAGGTTGCTGCATGAAATAATAATATATATTAATATATATAATATATTTTTAACAAATTATATAATTTATTATAACTATTCCTGATAATTTTTAACAAATTCATTTCATGGTTTAACAAATTCATTTTCAGATCTGTATCTATCAAAACTTTTAAATACTTCGTCAAAACCGTTCTTCCCGTGTACATGTATCATCTGTTTCTTTTGATTTGCTTGATAAATCATTAGTTCCTATAATTTTTAAATTTAGCTGTAAAAAATAAATAATTCATTAATTAGCTAGATAATTGAGGCTATTAATTAGATCTGGATTAATTTAAGCTTTTGCTAAGTTGAGAACCGCGGGATCATGGATGTACGGAAGGAGCGACACCACTCCGACCGAGCGTCATCTAATTATGTTTTACGCGAGACAGTGTAATAACTTCCAAGGCTTGCGTTTTTTGCTGGCCAGCGCGACGGGTTCATGCACGCGATGAGATTTTCCTCGGTGATTCGAAAGTACAGCAAAGTGCCGCGGTGTAGCCCTCGGAGGCGAGCCACTTTTTGCAAAAGCGTCTATCCGCAAAGAACAACGGTAACGTCTACGACGACCAATTTCCTTTTTCCGATGTCTCATTCGGAAGAAAGTATCATGCGGCATAACTAAGATCGGCGCATGAAAGCTCCCTGTTAATCGTGGTTTTTGCAATTGCAGTAAAACTCAATCGACTATCTTAGAAACAAAGGAGAAAATTTTTTTAGTCCCCAATCAATTTTTATTTAATTTTTTTTTATTATATGATCATTAGAAAAATAATCATTATGCGAGAAAAAAACTTAATTCATAAAGCTTTATTTAATGGAAATCGATTGGATGCCAAAAACGGTCTTATTGATTCTTTTCCTTTATTTCAATGTTTCTAATCGTTCTTCCCTCTAGCAATTATCATGGCATGAGTGTATGCTACAGTATTTTGCAGACAGGCTATATAGAACATGTTATTAAAAGTCAGTCAATTTTACTGGATTATTAGACTTTAATGCGGATTAAAGATTTGAGAAAGTGGTAAAAGTATTTGCACGCGTGAACTTTCTTAAGATTAAGCGTATATTATAGCCGCGAAGGGATAAGTTTGTACTTGGACGAGAGCGTGATTAAGCATGCGTGAGAGTAGCTAATGCTTTTAGCTTTTTTTGGAAAAAAGAAGCACAAAGCGTGAACATGTTAGTTGTTGTGACGGGACATGTCGTGCTGCAGCAGCCACCAATTATGCTATCTTTCTATCCTAAACCAGGAATATCCTTATGTCGAAAGTAGTTTCTTGTGTCTGAGAACTGGTTCTTGGAGTTACAACTCGATATTCAAGCTCTTTAAACATACCTCGATATCTTTTTCATCCTCATAAAATCATGTAACTGCGGTTAGTTGCTGCACTACTGTATAGGTAGTACTGTATAGGTGAGCTCATCGGAATAGCAAGTGATAGAGAATATTAGCAACGACATAATTATATGAAATATAAGCCTTGTAAAAGAGATTTGTCAATCTAAAATATATTTTCTGTTACAATAATAACGTCAAAGTTATGAAAATATCTCTATATTATGCATACAATAATCAATTTCGTAATTGCTACGGGCAAAGTACATCTTAAAATAATTAAAATCTTTACAAAGAGAGAGAAAGAGAAAGGAGAAAGCCGCGATATAATAATCGATTATAATTATTGTATTAGGTGTTGGAATTAATTCGTAGCGTTTTTTAATGAAAGAATGTTATTTATTTCACATGAGCATTAAAAAATACATTAATGAAAGTACTTCCCATCACTTCTAAAACGCTACGAATTAATTCCAACACCTAATATAATAACAAATTATACGACAAACAATCGGCGCACAGTGCTTGAATTGGAAATTGTAAAAATTCACATAAAAATATTATTAGTACCAAGATCCATTTTAATATGATTCTTTACTTGTAGTTTTAAACATTTCTTAGACGATTTTTATTTACTATCGTTTGTTTATACGTCATCTAAAAAAGACATTCTTTTAATATATTATATATTAATATCATCATATGTCTCGATATAGTCGAATTGAGAAGATGTTCACGGAATGAGAGAGATCCATGTTTGAATTTTGGCTAAGGTGATATTATTTGCAATAAATTCCTTACAAAAAATATTTTTAAAATGCTCTCATTAGAATCAGTAATATTAATTTGCTAGTTAATTTAATTTATGATGTTACTTACTCCATTCAATTTACATGAAAAGAACAATTTTACTGAAATATTAAAAAATTTATGCAGATACAGATTCGAAAATAATTTTATTACACTGTCAAAATAATTATTTATATATAAAATAAGAAATTCAAGCATAATAAGCAATGCTGCAAAAAGTTTTAAACATTGTAGCAACTAGTTTGTGCGTTCTACATAATTATTATAATAGTCTAAAGCAAAATTATTTTCGGATCTGTATCTAATTAAATGTTTAACTACTTGAACAAAATTGTTCATTCCGTATTCTAAAATCGACATTACATTGGCGTGCCAGTTTGGTTCAACTGAAAATTCATACAAAAATATTATTAGAACTTTGATTGAATACAGCGTTCTTGACTTATTAACATTATAAATATAAAACATTTCTCGGTCAATTTTCATTTGCTATTGTTTAATAACGAATTGTTTCAATATATTGCATGCGCGAATTCAATATTTTGACATGCATGATCAATCTTTCACGCGTCCGATTGTCTCATCGATTCAGCCATGTTGTTCACAATGAACAAGTTCTGCCATAAAGTAAATGACTACATCGAAATATTGCAGACTCGTCACGGAGGCTGCGCTGTCACGGGATGGGATATCTGCACGCGAGACAGGACATTAAGGAACATTAATATTTTGGTCGTTGGAGCACATTGGCGGCTGCCCAAATGTCCTAACGGCGCGGCGCCTCGGCTGATCAGGTACCGGTAGAGTACGGAGGGCGACGCAATCATTCGTGCGACGACTGTCGATGTTGCGTCTATTACGCCGGAGGAAGGACGTGCGCGGCGCGAAAGAAAACTAATCGAGGTGCAGGAAGAGTCGAAAAAGGACGAGGAGATCGACGGCGGCGGCGGCGACGGGCGTCGGCGGCGAACGCGGCGAGTCTCCCCCTCATTGGTTCGCCCGAGATTAACACTCATAACTCATTCGGGACACGGAGTCGTGCGTCACTCCTAGCTATGCTATAATTGCCGACATAAATCAATCGCCCGATGAGATCATAAACCCGGGGCGATACAGTGCGCCAACAGATCCATATAACGCCAAGTGCAGGGCTGCATGTTAAATGTCAATTGATGTCGGCCTGACGTATCGGATTATACTGCAAATGCCGCTGCGAGATGACGCGATGAACAGACGCGAAATTCGGGGCCGACGCGACGTTTCTAAAACCATGCCTTCGATGGCGTTCTTAATTTTTAAACGCCGCCCCGCTTCGAAACATTCCTGAAATAAATGTTGGCGAAACTCACTTTTATTACATATCACACGGTGGACGAGTCACTATGGATATAAGCGCACACGTGGTATACGCATATCGAAATTTTATTCGTTTAACAGCGTTTTACCCTTTTTTTCGATCATCACTTGATCACGCGAGCGCGATGAAATAACAACTTGGTGTGTCGTTTGCCAGAATATCTCAACGCCAACGTTAACCGCTCATCACGCGTCCTCATATTTCACCTAATGCACCGTCATCTTCCATTCGCCGGACTTGCACCTCGCCATCAACAAACTCGGTCGGCCGTTATTATCGTAAAAAGCCAATACGCACCTACGCTACGTACACGATGACGAGCCAAGTGAGTGAATGAGTGAGTGAGTGAGTGAGTGTGTGAGAGAGAGAGAGAGAGAGATCTTACTCGATGCGATTCAGCGAAGCGATGCAAGTAAATAACTCCCGTACATTACGCCGGTCGCTCAATGGGAGATGATTGGCCCAATTACAGGCAGCGTGGCAGAAAATGAGGGCTTCTCTACGTGGTTCCACACACCCGAGGATACTACTGCGATCAGCCGCCATTGGCGCAGGTGGCTCTCGTCGGTTTCCTCAACTGCGAGTCCCTCGCGATCAAGTCCTGATGGGGTCATCTGGGTTCGCCTTCGATGACCAAGCGATGATTGCTCACGTCACTTCTCCGTTTACCGATAAGATCACACCTTATAGGTCAAAACCCACCCACTGATCTTCAGCACTCCTTCTCCCTCTCTCCCTTTAATTCTGTCTTTCACTCTCTTTCTCTCTTTTACCATCTCTTTCTCTAGGTTCGAGACTTGTATCCGTGCGGGAACATGTGGCGATCGCGCAGCCTCCAGGGAATTCAATAACTGTAGATCATCTCGATCACGAGTTAACGCCATGCCGCGCGCGCACAGTCGTTTTACGATCGCCTCAATATCTCTCGTATACATGTATATATACACGGGCAAGGGCCTCTTCATCTCTTCCAGGTGAAATGAACGATCGCTCATTCCCCGCTGATTGGGATTCCGAAAATTACGATGCCGTGCCGCGATCATCTCTTAAGATCTCCTTGCGGAATCTCATCGTAAAGGTCGGAGAAAAGTGCCGGGATTAAGCGTGACAAATGTACATGGCGGACGATTACGTTGTTTAACGAAGCCTTGGCGTGGTAGAGGAGCCTCGTTGAGAAAAAGACTCGTCGATGTATCAATAATGTTATACGTTGGATCACGTGGATACTGATATTTAATGATACCGACTCGATACAATATTGCCTTCAAGAGAGGCTTTACGCCTACTTGCGATATTAATTAGCTTCTCGCCAATTCGCCTTCACGCTTCGGCCGAATATTGCAGTGCAATACATATAGGACGATACTGAACAAATAATAATGATAATAAAACTTATAATTAATAAGCAAAAGGAATACCTTCACTTGACATGACCTTTCTTCATATATTCTAACATTCAGTAACAGTCTTTGTTTATCACAGAAATAAATTTCAGAATTTAATCTACCTAAATTCTTTGGTGTTAAATACTTTAATTATTCGAAGAAAGACATATTTATTAAAAAATAAAAATAAACTTCTCTCTAAATTCTACTGATTAATCATAATAAAAATGCAATAATTATAATAATATAGCTTCATTGGAAGAAAAAATGGTAGCAGTTATTATAATTTGACATTGTGAATTTAATAGTAATTGTAGTAAACCCTTTTCTCTAATATATGTTTCGCGAGTCAAGATTATTAATATTATATCGGTTTTATTTCCTATCTGAATTTATACGTGTGTGTAAATCAAATATTAGATAATATAGATTCGATCGGGAAAGTTGAGAAGTAAGTTAGTCTTTTTATTCCTCTCCTTCATCTCACCTCCGTTCGCTCACTATATCTTCGACCCTGAAATCTCGGTGGTTGGTTGCTATATGCGCGCACGGTGGTTGCGTGGCGAGGTCTAAATATTGAGACGGTGTTTATTTAGCGGGGAGATATATGATATGACGCGGACAATATAATGCATTGTATTCAAATACGGGAGCTCGCGAGTCGTGACCGGGAGCAACCGCGGCGAGGAGCCTCTCCACCATCACCATCACCATCACCATCAGCATCACTTGCGGTACCACCACCATTACCATCGCCATCGTCGGCGTCAAGTCATCCCGACCTCTCCGCTCATGCTACTCCACCTGTATAAATAATATCCCGCGGTCGGATTCTTTTCGGTATTAGATTCGCGGCTTGCACATACAAACAAACGGCCAGCAGTCCCGTCATCGTCCTCCTCCTCTTCCTTCTTCTTGTCGAATCGCAAAGGCGCGCACTTACGTGTGCGCGTATGTATCGCGCTTTCGGAGCGATCGAGCGTGCCGTATACACGGTGGATAATGGCGGACAAGAGACCAAGGGACGTACCTGCGACTACGTACCTGCGTGACAGAGAATCCACACGTACGTTACCGGTTATCTACGGTCCATATCAAATGCGACCGAAGTCCTTCCACTGCGCTCTACGTAGCGCTCCTTCGTTCTCCTCTGCTTGCTTCTTTAGTGTTCCCCGTCCTCCCCTTCATCGCTGGTATCTCGCCGTCCCGCGACAGGACAGAAATCCTTTCGTTCGAGTCTTCTACTACGACCTTTTCGCATAATGTATCCACAAGCGGATCCTTTTTCAATCGGCGGTCTAACCGACCACGCAGGAAAACCTTCGTGCGAACGCATTGCGAACGTCTCGTTCTTGAGATACGGCATGAACACGGAGATCGAATTATCGATTTTTTTCAAAGAAGTTCCTTTTCAAAGTTGATTTTAAAACAATAAGACAAAAATATATAATCTTTTTTGAATATAAATTTATTTTGAAAACATCATGTGAAGATAATAGCGTTGGTCTTTATTTCATTGTTTTGTATCAATATTTAATATTTTTACAATATTTCATATTGTTAACTCGAGAATCAGTCACCTTGAGGTGATGTATACGCCATTTTTTCTCCTATTTCTTTTTAAAAAATCAAATAAATTTATTCACATAATGATCCTATACTAATAAATGATAGAACAATCAATAATATGCAACATGATTAATAATAATGACTTTTAATCGAGATATAAAAACATCCCAAATGATCGGTCACACAAAAAACAATTAGGTGATTATTCCCGAATTAAATTACAATTTTTTTCCTATTCATTGGTGACAAATAACGCATGCTAATATCTGTTATTTGCAAAACTGACGTACTTCAGATTAAATGAAGTATTTAGAATGCACTCCTTCCTTTTCTCATCGTAAACTCAAAGAAAAATGCTTAGAGATCACATCACAATCGAAATGCCGCTATCTACGATCCAAAGATGACAGGGACAAACGTCGGTAGTCTTTCTGAGTGGTTGGGTGGGCCGCATTACGACTTGCACGCATGTACGCGTGCATTACGATCAGTATGCGGGAGCATACGGCAACAAGGATGACGAGGTCTTCCGCGACGACGACGTGCGTCGCGTGGCCCGCCCTGTCTCCTCTCATTTTCGAGTTCCCGACGGATAAATATGTAATGCCCGTTTCCTGATTCATCGGTGTGCTTGTCGTTACCGGATGTTTCTCGGAGGTCGGCGTGACAAACAACTTTACCGGATGTTATAAACTCGGATGGTTATTAATGCCACCTTGCATCAACTATGTTTTGTGAATCATGTTTTTACATGTGACAATATAAGTGTCTCTATACGTCATATGAATTATTTAACTTGTTTTTAAGGTGTTTATCTTATAAAAAAATTTCCTGACAATTCTCAGATTTTTCAGGCAATTTTGTTTAAAAATGTAGGCAAAGTTAGAGAACTGTTTAATACAATTTTTGAAATTAGAGTACAAGTAACGCACACAAACTGAAAATTCGTAGAAGACAAGAATTCCATGAGACCATATTTACCTATTATTTTGTACGATTGTGTGTGGAACGACAAAATCTATAGAATAGTATAGGGTAGGGTACTTCATTATAATTTAGTATCAGTGAGTTATTGTTTTCTGCTGACTACTGTCTTTTACTATCACTTCGATTTTTTTCAATAAAAACTTATAAAACACATGAGAATGTGTATGAATATACGCGCATGTGTACTTATTGCTAACATTTTGCATTATTAAGAAAAAAAGTTTTCAGAAAAAAGAATTTAAATTTCAAAGTAAAATTCTAAAAAAATTTCCTTGAGTAACGGTTACATTTTATAAAAATCAGAGATTTTTAAGGATGAAGAAGAAATTTGCTGAAATAAAATCCTTGGCCTTTCTTCATAAATCGACATACATTATAGCAGAAGCATTTTGCTTTTTATTAGAAAAATAAGGTATTATTCTGATTAAAAATAATAAGATACCTGAAAAAATCTGAAAATCTGAAATTTTCAAGTTTTTCTAAATGATAAACACTGTTCTTTTAATCGTGAAATATACATATATCAAACTATGAACAAGAAGATTTTATTTCAAATATCACAATTTGCAACATCATAAATAAACGGAGATTTAATCGAAAATTCCGAGATGAACCTAAACGTAATATTGTTAACAACAATATCGCAAATATAGTTTCCAGACCAAGAACATTGCGCTGATTAAACCCAGATGCGTAACTTGGCGAGTAAGACCAATCGATTGGCGATATTCCGTCTATGCTTCGTGTCTTCTCGAAAAATCCTGAAATCTGCCGAGTGCTCAGTCGCAGCGGCAACTTCTCGGCCACTCATCCTCGTAAGTTTCTGGAGGTGACGGGTGATCGTAAGAGGAAGATGGCGTCCGACAAGACGTAATATCGTTCCCATCGTCGACTCACTCAGCGTCGTCCATCCCGTGTCGTTCTCCGCGCCGTTGGCTTTCTCAAACCCCTTCCGCCACCTCATATATCTTTTGTTTCTCGATACTTTCGTCGAGCAGTTTGTTATTGCCCGATGTAGACTAGGGTATGTACGTGCGCGAAACAGACGGAGTGAGCCAGGACGAGTGAGCAGCGAGAGAAACGGAAGAAAATGAACGAGAAACGCGGAAGATTAGGCGGCGAAAAGAGAAGAAACGGGCGAGAAAGGCAGAACACGGAAAGAACGGTGAGTGTACTGACACAAGTCGGCAGCTACCGAACTGCTCAAACTAACAAACTCGTGCTATACCTCGTACTCGAGGGGGTAAACGCGGTGGATGATGAGGCAAGGGAGATCGGCGTGGCGACGCGGGGCTGGTTCGTAGAACGAGAGAAACGGAGAATTCAGGACAAAGTTTCGTCATTGCGAAATGACACGAGTGGTCTTTATAGCGGCAACGCCAGCCGAGAGAGACGCCACCACCCTGTCGGCGTCTTCCTCTTTCTTTCTTGGTGTATTGACAAAAGTGTCGGTCGGCCTCTCCGCCTCTTGTAGTTTCGTCGCGCCATTCTCCGATATTACCGCCCCGTCGTCGAGGCTCTTGGCGCGGGGGTAAGACGAGGGTGATTGCGACGAAATCATTGCGAGGAATAGAAGAGGTGCTGCAGTTGGGAACTCATAAGACGTAAAACCGCCTTACCAACGTAGAAGGCGACAACGGCGGCGGCTGCGAAGAAGGACGTCAGCAGCTCCTCTAATCGAGGAGGGTGGGAAAAAAAAGAGGGTGAAAGAACACGAAGCGTCCTCGCGACGATTACCGTGTCGGAAAAATTCCTGGCAAATCGCGGAAATTATCACCTTACCATCATCAAGGATCTATGTCGATCGACATTTGTTTATTTGCTACTCGCTTCGGATCAGCGCGACAAAGTTTTCGTTTCACGATTATTTTATTGATACCTTATACTCTGAAAAATACGGACGAATAATAGATTTAATACCACGTAGTTCTAAATAAATATAGGTGTGGATTTAACACCAAGTAGTGTTTATATATCTTATTCTCACCGGCGTATTGATATTAATATTAACACCAACATGGAATAGATTTATAACTGTTATTAATATTAACATCATCGTTATGTGGATTTGAAACTTACGGTTAAATTTACATCATGTTAATGTTAATATTAACACCAACTCAATGAGAATTATAGATGCACGGTGTTAAGTCTACATCAATATTTTTATAATGTGATTGTTAAATATAATTCTCTCCGTGATAGTATTAATATAAATACTGATATAATTGTGGATTTAACATAATCATTTAAATTAGGATGTTAAATCCACGCATAGTATAATATTAAATCTGTTGATGTTTATATCAATACTAACATGATGAAAATTATATAAATTGGCATTAAATTCACATCTATATTTTTTAGAATGTAAGTGTTAGATAAATGGACATAATGAATTGTTGATGTTCAAAATAAACTACAACGTTATTTCTTCAATTTAAACATAAAAATATACGTGATGTATGTGCACTTCTTCTTAATAAATCTGTATGTGATTGTATTTGCATCTGTACGTATGCACAACTGATGAGTAACGTTTAATGGAATCTCCACGTGAATTCTTCAGTCTGCATTCGCAAAGCATATTGAATGTTAAATATCGTCATTTAACTTTTCCCACGTGCGATGATGTCGAACGCGCGCGCGTAATCTTCGTATTAGAAAAATAAGATTCGAGATCAAAGGGCCGCATGTTTAACCGTTGAATGTGATTGATAAATGAAGACGGGGCTACGTAGTTTTACTATATTTCTAAAATTTTGCACTCACTAAAACAAATTACGCTAATGTCCGCGAGCACTCAACAACGGAATTGGATCAATTAATATCGTTAAACCACAACGCACTTCGGCAGCTTCGTTTCACGATGATAATGATAAGTAGGGAATGAAACGCGGAAGGGACAGCAGTGCGGCGACGACGGCGGTTTCGCCAAAAAGAGCACAAGCGTCCAATCGCAATCTATCAGAAGAGGCTAGTGACACTTTCGATCGGGTGTCAGCCAACTTCTCTCCCATCACTTTGACGCTCATCTGCTCGCCCTCGCCCCGTTTCGTCTCGCCACGGACTTCCTCGTCCCTCGGGTCCGTGGAGTCTGTGCTAGTCAACTCTACGATGATAAAGCAAATAGATAATGTCCGAACTTTAATTAAAACCGGACGGCTGAGTGACATATTTGATTACCCGAGAATTTAATTAATCGCCTCGCGAACCTACTCCGACGCGACAGGGACGCACAAGAGCGGAGGGGGAGACGAGTTATCCGATAAGTCGCGGATTTGTATTGCAAAATTATCATCTCGTTGTCCTCTTTTTTTTCCTTTCTTCCGTTCTCGCGCGTCCGTCCTCGCGTCCTGGAACGGGCCAGCATCGGCTAACGAGAGGCTAATTAGTCGTGTGAAATTACTCGCATTCACGGCCGCGATAAGCACCAACACTCGCGCGCACGTACGGCCGTGCAGCCCACTGAAAATGGCATATCGTTTCCTTTACGCTCATCCCGTTTTCCTACCCCCTTCGATCGGGCACGAGAAGCACGGATTATCATTTTTATTGTTATTCCCTGCTGTCGGCGCGGAAGAGCCGAGCTGCCGAGTACGTTGTTGACAACGCAGTTACTTTATATTTAATTAATGGCTGATGCTCGGGCCGGTACTAAGGCTGAACTTTCATCCGAGAAACGAACTCGGCACATAAAACGATAAGGTACGGGAGGGAAGTAAAAAAAATAAAAACAAAGAAGTAGCTAAGATAATTACTATCTCGTATATGATTCGATGATACACACGTAATAAAGCGAATTTTTAACAACGCTATCAGACGCGTTTCGTTTATACTCCGGCTGATGGTAATTAAAAACGCATAAACGTATAACGCGCGGTAAAAAGTCGCCTCACCTCGCCTTTTTTGATCATTCTTGCACACGCCAATTTTTGCACCTCGCGGACTGCAGAACAGTGTTTCTACGACACTAAATGAAACTAACGAAACTATTCCTCGTCCAATGTATTCGTGAGATGTAACTATAATAAAATTTGCTTGAAATAGACGTTATTCCGCGTAGATTAGATCTCGGAAGATTAATAATGTCTAGATTAATATAATTTCTGCTTTTGTACCGACGCGTGGAGGGAGAATGGTTTAGCTGCGTGCGCGACGGCGATCATGAATTTTATGGCTCACTGTCGATTTCGCGCGGGGAAATTTCAAGGTTACGAGGGATCGTTCTCCATGGTAAGGTCACGCGTGCTGAGCGTAGCTCCGAACGGCCATTGCCGTGTGCACGCGTGAGTGACTCACAGTGCACGAAGCCGCTATAAAGCCTCCGGCTACCGCGGGACCTTCCGGCGGTCGTTAAAGAAGAAAGAAGCTACGCTCACGTGTCTAATAGATTTCGCGGCGTTATTATTTCATTGCGCATGCAGCACGCGAGCTAGCCAATAATGTTTAGCTTTTAGCTTCGCTGGATCGACCGGACGAATTGAATTGCACAGATTCCGGCAGATCGTTTTCTATATTCTGCCTGTGTAAGACTGCTTGTCTCAAAAGCTTCCTTCTTCAATATACGGATTATCCGATTAGAAGATTACTCGCTTCGTCCGCGTCCATTGCAACTACAGCATGTATTTAATTGCGAAATATTAGCAAGGCGGTATCTCAATTGATGAGATTTTTTTAAGCTATAGAAAAAACACATGTTTTGCGACATTAAATTATGATCCTTGGAATATATGGGTCCTTGGAACTTATTAATTATAAAGTGTTTTTGATAGCATAGTTTTTTTTTATGTTTCGAGTTTAATTATATTTTCTTAAACTGGTAATTAATATAATATAAGGCTGTTTTAAAGACAAATAAGATTTTTATTACTTATAGAATTTATTGTTCCTAAATCTTATTAGATAAGCACGTATTGACCTTCTTTTTTCAGGATACACTATAAAATTATTTTTAGGGTCACCAAGATCATATGTTGCAATTACGGATTAAATAAAAATTTTTATTTACTTGCCTCAATCTCACATAAAGGGAGAATTAGAAATTAGAATTTAAAACGTGGATTGTACGTGAGATTATTATACTTAAATCATAATTATCACTAGTCAAGTTCCTCCCGTGAACAAACATTGCTTTAAAATTCCTTGTATAAATCCTTAATCCTACACGTAATTCATCTCTTCAGCAATTTCTATCAGAAAGCGAGAACACACATACCTTAACACATCTTTTTCTCACGCAAGTATGCACAATGCTACTGCGCTACCTTAGTCCGACATAGACAAATTGACGCATTACTCGCATCAGGTACCATGCCTCACGGCGAAGAGATCAGCCGGATCCCTAAATTAGTGCGGATCCACATATCCATCGGGCGCCGTCAAAGCGAATCGCTGCTCTGGATCGTTAGCCGCGGCACGACATGCCGGTGATTTACATTAATGATTCACCGGACAGGTAGGAAGAAAGCGAAAGGGTTACAAGGCGTCGTTTCACACGTGGTGCATTACGCATTCCGAGGAAGAAGGATGCCGCGTGAGCGCTCCCGCAAGAGTGCAGCTGCAGGTCGGTCGGTCGGTCAGCTAATCACGTGAAATAATTACGTTTTGTTTTGGCGACGGCAGTGGAGGCAGCGGCTGCTGCTGCTGCTGCTGCTGGGCATTTTTGTTCCGATCGCTCGCGGCGTTTTCTCTCTCTCTCTCTCTCTTTGTTGTATGATGGTGGCCGCGGTGGCTGATGGACATCAGCCCGTCACGCGAGGGATGTCTGCGCTCACGCGCGCGTTAAGACGCACGTCGAGAGGACGAGTAGGAAGGAAAGGGCGAGCGAGCAACTGAGAAAGCTAGAGAGAAAGGGTGCGCAAAAAAGGGCACAGACCAGAGGGAGGCAGGATCCTGAGGTACCATGCGCGCGGAGACGTCTCGGTGAAGGGACGACGGAGGAAGCTGAAAAAGGCGAACTCTCTTTGGCCGCGGAGTTCTTGCGGCGAGCCACACAAGGAGAGGCCGAGGTAAATCCCCATCAACGCTCGTCACGCTGGCTCAAAATACCGGCGCTCGCAATATTCATGACCGTATCGTCCACAGGCGAGACGGCCACGACCGCGCAGAAGATCGCACATTCGGACTGTGAAGATTCGCTCGTTCCCGTGACATGCGCGACGAAGAGATACATATGTTATGATGTATTTCAATCTTTTTTATGCAACACGATGCATCATTGCGAACAAACTTGTGTAATTACCTGATCGATGTTGACAAAACTAATGAAAATTAATTCGTCATGGATCGATTCATGACATAATTAATCTTTATAGGAGGATAGATTTGTAGAATGTAATCAAACTGTAGATTCAGTTGTATGTATTAATCGTCAAATCATAATCTTAAACAATAATCGCTGTGATCTCCTGCGCGTTTTGTGACCTCGTTTACAGTCCTGGTCGAAGGAAGGAGAGAGGGCGGGAAAGAAAAAGGTGATAGACGCACGAGCAAGAATCAGACGTTGGACGGAAGAAGGCGAAGAAGGAGAAGGATCGCCGTCAGGCTTTCAGCGCCGGGTTTCGCCAGGGCGTGCTGATCGTAAATATCGCGTGGCGCATCAGATATTTCGGAGGGAGCGACCGAGAGTTATGGCGGCCAGTCGGCCAGACGAAGCGCACAGAGTCATAGGTAGAGGGGAAGGAGAAAGATACGGTGGGAATGAGCAGAAGAGGGGGAGGGGGGAGAGAGGCAGAGAGAAAGAGAGAGAAATCTACTCTATCGTAGTACGGTGGTAAGAGCGATGGCAGGAAGGAGAGAAAGAGACACACGGGACGAAGAAGGACGATGGCAGCTTCGGTATAGCATAACTTCAGGTATATCCAGTGCCAGTAAATTATACGCAAAGTGTACGCGGGGGCCCTCTCCACCCCACCCCGGAGCGGCATCGACCCCTCCTCCCCCGTCCCAGTCTCCATCCTTTTCGTCCTTCTCCACCTTCTCCTCGCCACTTCCCACCCTCGACACCCCAGAGGCCGCGCCTGCCTCACGTACATCATTATGATTGATCGCTTCACCTTACTTTGTAATTAAAACTAGTTGCCATTGTGCCCAGCTCCGTGTGCTCGTTCGCCCGCTTCGTCTCTCTCTCTCTCTCTCTCTCTCTCTCTCTCTCTCTCTCTCTCTCTCTCTCTCTCTCTCTCTCTCTCTCTCTCTTTCTGTCTGTCTTTCTCTCTTTCTCCCTATATCTCGCTCTCGTCCACATTTACATACACAACGATGAACCGGCAGCAACGGTGGCAGTGTGCGCCCACCACCAGCTATCGTGCAACCAGCCAGCCAGAGCAGCGACAGCAGCGAACCAGCAACGACGTCGGTCCTTCGTCGTCATGAGGAACAGAAGTAGGAACGGGGAATCGTCGCATCGTTTGCTGCCACGACGGCACCGCGAAACTAACAGTTATCGTGGAGCGGACCCCCACCGACGAGATCCTCGACGATCCTGTCACCCCCTTTTCTCCCTGCCGCTACACCACCGAAGCGTGATAGCTCGCTATTCCTGAGTCCTCTTCGCTTACCCCCGTCATTTACCCTACTCACTCTCCCTCCCCCCCTAGCCTGAACCAAGTCACCACCGCCACAATCCGGTGAGCGCACCCCTGTCTCTTCCTGGGAGCCATGCGTCATAGTTATCTATGCTTTTTGCAACGGAGACTGATTTAGAGCCGTCTAAGGACCCCGGGCCCTACGAAAATTAAATAATTGCTAATTTATGGCGTGGATCGAGCCGCTCGCACCCCGAGACACCAACACCGGCTCGTCCCGCGCGCACGACGCGACGCGACACGACGCAGCGCGCGATTCCTTGTGCAACGGTTTTCAGTTTCGAGAAAACAAACGCGGAAGGGACGCGCAAACAAGAGGGGGATGGAACGCAAGAAAAGCGAATTCGATCCTTGGGTTTAATTGTTTCGAGCAATTAGTCGAGAAGCTGTAGGAGAGACACGCGACTATCTCCCGCAATTAGACTTGAAAATGTTGGAAAAAGTTCTGTCTCCTAATGTTTGACATTAAGAAACACAGCAGATAAGACGCTTCCGCGGATCTTTAGGAACCGCAAGGCTTCGAGAATGCAAAAACTGTTGTTTGTTTATTCCTCAAAGTTAATAAAGAAAAATAGTAATGTGTTTTATGTCGTTAAAAATTACTAATGGCTTTTTGGCAATTCATGTATGGAGTATTCACTGAGCTCTTAAATTTACAGTAATGTGTGACGATGATGGGGAGGATAAACGTGATCAATCGTTGCCTCGATGGCGAGTTCCGTGTGTCTCGCGATATAAAATTAGATTCAGAACCGTTCAATAAAAGATGACTGAAAGAGACCAGGAGCAACAAAACAAACGTTTGCTGGCGTGCTAGCGTGCAGCGAGGCGACGGAGCCACGACGAATTAACGGGCGCGTAATTATGAAGCGCGACGCCGAGATCGCAAGATTCGTCAAACGACGTGGAATGCCAGACGCATGTTGACGCTCCTCCGCGATCGCGCTCATGGCATGCAAATTAATGGTGACGCGCTTTAATTCGGCAATAAATAGGGGTCACCCTTGCAGCGGCCATCAGACCATCGCTTACCCTGCTCCTTTTTGTCTTGCAACATGGGAAAGCCTCAGATTTATTTGACGCGTTTCGACAATATTTATAGGTCCGGTTCGCCCTGGCCGTGCACATGCGACGTCGGCGCGACTTAACGAAACCTCTCTTTTCTGTTCCGTCCCTCTCTTTCTCAATTTCTCCTCGCTTTCCTCTCTTTCGTCCTTCCCGTTATACTCCATCATAGTCTTTCCGCCTCTCACTCCCTTTTCTTTTCTTTTTCTCTCCTTCTCATCTGCCACGGAGTCTGCCACGGGAACATGGTTTAAGTGTCTCCTGCGGTAATCCAGTTATGTTTCTGCATCGAGTCTTGTTTCACTATAACGCGCCATAATCCCTTTTTAATTTTTCGCAACTACTAACAGAGAATTACAACTACAAGAAGTATATGCAAAGATCAAGTATATTCTATTTTATCTGAATCTATAAAGAGATAAATATTTTAGATATGAAAATTTAACACAATGTTCATAATGCTCACGATTCATAACATTTAATTAACATCGAATAATTATAATAATATAAGTAATTAGAATATTGTAAGTAATAAAATTTTAGACTGTTGAAGATAACAACGCTACTTTCAATTCGCATTGCCTCTATTAGACGAACTGATCATATCCGAGTAGTCGGTTAATCCGCAGAGAAAGAAAGATTTAAAAAAAGCTATGAAATTTATCGCTCAAAAGAAAAGGGGGCCACGGATATAAATCTCAGGTATTATAATGGGATCTGTCTATTATTAAAGAATGAGTGATTTAAGGGAGGGGTGGAGCTCTCTCTCTCTCTCTCTCTCTCTCTCTCTCTCTCTCTCTCTCTCTCGCTCTCTCTCTCTCTCTCTCTCACTCACTCACTCACTCACTCACTAAGCTGCACTGTCGAAGTGGGTGGATAGAGAAAGGATCGTGAATTTGATCGGCAATTCAAGCGTCTATCCTCCTTCTCTTCGATGCTTCGTTACCAGCATGTTTTAATCCTGTTTCTACTTGATTGCCATATACATTCTGCATATATTGCCGTATATAAATACAAAAAGGTATTTCAGATTCATCTTTCCACAGTTATCTTATAATCAAGCTTATATATCATTTATTTATATTTATTTATCATTTATGTATTTATCAGTTAATATATACATGTAGTAGTTTCATAATTTTCAGACATTTATATTGACAAGTTTTAAATTCTTTTGGAATTAAAAGAAAATTCATCATATAATTAAGTATACAATTTTTCCAGTACTTAAAAATATTTATTATTTTTCAATATTATATCCATACTGATTTCATAAATAACGTTGCATACATATTCTATTACTAGTATGTATACATTAAATTATGCGTCCTTTCTGCGGACACTTGATGGCGTTGTTAATAGAGGTTAATTATTTTGTATTTATCGCTATCCAATTATTCTTCGTTAAGTACCACTCAGGTAGCCTTCCTTCGAGCAGCTTTGCGGAAGTTGGATCGTGCCTGCTGGAACGACGACCGTTCGAAACCGCCCTAACGTATAATTCCCAGTTACCAGGGAAGTATCTTATCTGTCTTCGGTAAGATAGTACCGGAAACTACGTACCCTCGCCCGACAGTAATTCCAGAACGTCGTAGGCACGTAGAACAGCGAGCTGCAAGAGTCCTATCGATCTTAATATCGATCCTTAGACATTTCTTACGATGGTGCATTACTATTAGATGCTCGTATAAACTCGCTGACCGATCATTGCAAAATAATAAAATATATTTGTATGCGAGAATATCAATAAGTTTAAACTTTCTTCTTGTAAACATGAAATTTTTGAAATTTTTATATAAGTTGTGTAATCTCGTTTCTTTTATTATTTTGCAAATCGAATTATATAAAACTAAAAGATTTTTGAAATATATGTTATTATTATATGTTATTATAATTATGATTATTGTTCTAATGTTACATAATAATAATTACATGTATATAGGTTTATTAATAAATATAATGTATCTTGAAAATGAATTATAATGCTATAATGCGTACTATTAATTATGCAAATACTATTACTATTGATAACTTGACGCAAGTCTAATATTTTTTGTTTGTTATCTAATATATTTTTTTTATATATATTTATAGAAATATGAGAAGCGATGATACGATAGCGATTGTATCATTTTCAACCCGTTTTACACAACGTATTAAGAAAATTCACAAAAGGAGTTTTGCAAGCATTTTAAATGAAAATAAGAAAGATAAAGACTCGCCCTCGAGCGAATTTCAACGTATCGTGATATCGGAATGAAAGGCAGCACCTTCTTGGCCCTGTCAGTGCGTCCATCCATCGGTCCATGGGTCCCGCCAGGATATTTACGACTGACCGACTCATTGGCGCTGTGAGTTGAGCGAACGGTCGCCACAAATCACGCGAGAAAGCCGGCCTTTCTCTGCTCTGGGAAACGCCTGGCATTTTTCTCTGCCGGGGATAACTTTGACTTATTGGTGACAACGGGGAAAAGAGACGGAATGAGAAAGTTAGGGCGCGAGTGAGAGAAGTGAAAGGAGACGGGAGACGTCAGTCCAATGGAAAAAAGACGCGTGCGAGAGTGAAGAGCGAGATGAGAAGAAGATAGACAGCGGTGGAGAGAAAGAGAGAAGGGAGGAGAGCAACGGTGCGGAGAAGTGTCGGGAGAAACGATCCCTCGGGGGTGGAAGCGAAGCGAGAGAAGTGCAGAGTGGAGAGAGAAAGAGACAGAGAGAGAGAGCATCACAGAGGGTAGCGCACGTCTGAATGTCAGCTGCTGCCAATAAATAATGGTCGTACATTGACGTACGGTCGGCAACTAATCATCCATCGTGCGGCCAAATCAGCTGGTGATTTTTCACGCGTCACAGCGCGCCGCGCGTGTGAATCGTGCCGCGGGATTACGCGCCGCGTGCAATCGCTCTCCTTCGAGGCTGTAACGCGTTTGAAAAAGCACAATGCTGACATCAGTGCGACACGCGTGTGAAACGTTATTACTTTTGTTACTTTTACATTAGAAATTTTGATCCACGCAATTAATTATCCTATTTTCTTACCTATCACCGCACGGTCTCTCTCTAAATTTCTTGGAATGAAGTTCCACTCAAAAAATTGAGTGATTACCGAGTCAAATTGAAGTGACTTTTCATTCATATGAAGTCAATTCTTCCACTCTGTGTCGTGGAGTGAATATTTTCACTCGCAATGAGAGAATGAATTTGAATTTGCTCTACATCATTGTAACAGTTGGAATCAGTGCATACATCAAGCCAGAAAAAGTTCGATAAGCAAGTCACATAGACTTCATCACGTGTCACATTGTGTTTTGTCGAGACGATATTACATGTCGACAATGCTTCTTCCTGCAGAGATAAAATACAAACAAGAACTAAATAAATATTTTTTTAGGTTACGACGTAATTTCTGGTCTCATTCTAAAGTAATCTTGATTAATGTTTCAAACAAATAAAATATTTATTATGATTGAAGTTAAATATTCCTTCTTATGAAAAGAGTGAAACGATACTCCATTCCGAGTAGCAATATTTTTGCCATTAATTAGAATGAATTTTTATTTTGAGTAAGATTTCACTCTTACTAAAAAATTTAGAGAAAAATTAGAGCATTTTGATACCTATATGAAATGCTGTTAACAATATTACGTCACAAAAAATACATGTGCGTTTTGCGAAAAGAGTAGAATCTAAAATTAATATAAAGCAAAGTCATCAAAATATCAATCTTCATGACATACGCTCAGTTCGTCCAAATAAAGCACTAGGATTGGTTTCCACGTTCGTTCCTTCGGCGTTGAGAAAAGTTTTGACGTTGGAACGTAAATTTCTCCCGATTTCAACGCCGCAATGATGTTTGGAGATCGGCCTCGCGATATCGGTCGGCGGGCGACTGGTCACGAGACGATACGCGGAGAATCGTTTCTGGGGTTCGGCGATGCTCGCTGGTTGGATGTCGCTGTCGCATAAATCACGGGCGGTATCTTCTGGCGCGGCGGTTCGCTCATCACGCCGAAGTTCTTGTCGCGCCTTAATAACACTCGGGCGTCTCACCCGCGCCTCCGCTCTCTCACCGATTCTCCACCACCCTGGCCTTCCCCTCCCCCTCCCCCCCTCAGTCGTCGGAGTATACCTTTCGTCCTTCTCTCGAAACCGACCTCTTCTCCCGCTTGCGAGACGGCACCGACCGCGCGGCACGACTCCACGCTTCGCTACAAATCCTGATTATATTCTGCAAGTGACGTTATACCGTAAGGGTGCGATGGCGTGTTGAAGTCTGGTTTTTGTTTCCCTCCGTGTCGTTCCCTACCACCCGCACCTTACCCTACCAGCCGCCCGGTCTCCTCTTCGCCCTTCCACGTCAACCGCAACCGACCTCCTCCTAGTCCCTCCGCGATAGTAGCGTTGCTCTTCCAGCGGCGTCTCTCCACCACCGCCTCCTCTTCTCTTTCTCCCGGTTTTACCTTCCAGCTTCGACATCCTCATCCTCATTCCTCTTCCTCCCTTCTCTATACGCCGCGGCGGCAGCAACTACCCTCACGAAACCGGATGGAGGCTCCTCTCATCTTTACCCGGGCGACTGACAGCCTGGACCGCGTAAATCAATTTTCAATTACGGCTCTGGGATACGTATAGGAGGCAGACGGGCAGGCAGGCAAGCAAGGCAAGGCAGGTTGGTGGTCGGTTGGGTAGGTGCCCGTGCAGTCGACCGAGGAAGAGGAAAGTCGACAGACGAAGAGGGAGTCTGCCGCCTCTCTGTATAAAGCACGTACCACGGGGGAGAGAGGTAGATGGTACGAAGAAGCAGGGGGTTAGAGAAAGAAAGACAAGGTTAGAAGAGACGGTGGAAAGAAGAGAGCGAGAGAAAACGAGATAAAGAGAATGAACGAGAGAAAGAGGAAGAGCGAGGGAAACAAGATGAGAGAATAAGGGCGACGCGGCTCGGTGGGTACGTACGTATTATTATACTTCGCTACAGTCATATTTATAAATCAGCGATATAGCACGACGAGCGGAGACGTGGAGGGATGGAATTTATAGCTTCGTTCTCTTTCCTCTACTGCCAGTTTCTGCCCCTCTTGACTGGCGACCCACCCACCCCCTCCCCCCTTCGCCTCCTTCAACCTCTGCTCATTCTACGAGTTACCCCTTCCGATAGCCCCTTCCCCCCGTCTCTCCCTGTACGCTACTCTCGTCTCCAGTTGTCCTTCTTTCTCTCGTGTTCCCTCTTACTCCTTATTCCGCGAACTCCCTCTTCTCGGTAGTCTCTCTCGGCGGAGAGTGCGCGGGCATACAAACTGCCAAGCCGGTACGTATGAGCTTAGGTCGACATTTTCCCTCCTCTCTTTGGCAATAAATCTGCGAGTCTTTTGAGCCGATGGCACAGTCCGGAGAGTGAGAGAGAGAGAGAGAGAGACATGGTAGGAAGTGAAGAACGGGGAGGATTTCCAGAGCGTGGCTCGCCGCTCTTGGGGTGCCAGAGGTCGCCCTCTTGTTCTCTCTCTCTCTCTCTCTCTCTCTGTCTCTCTCTCCCTCCCTCCCTCTCCCTCTCTCTTATTCTCTCTTTCGACCCTCACGGACGGGCGCTCTCCCTCTCTCGCGTCACGGGAATGTATATAATTAGCAGCATTGTACTTCCTCGGACAGATTTACGGGTCGTATCGCTACCGCGGCTGCATGCATAAGCGCGTTAAATAAGTATTTATCCGCCCCGTGGGGTACGGCGATGCCCGAGGTATTCGCCTGATGGATTTGCCGCTCGAACGCCCGAAACTGCATTAAACGCGACCCTACTAACCGCGAGCCACCCCTTCCTCCCTCCCTCCCTCCCTCCCGCCCGCAACCTTCCTCAGCCAGGGTGAAAGAGGAGAAATGCAAAAGTCGAGACACAAGTTTACGTTAATGTCTACCGCCCGTGTGGAACGGGATCACGGCCGTATATATCGTCGCGGAAATTCGATTTTAAAAACTCAGTTACTCTCGACATGGATTGCCAAGGACCATTCGTTGCGCTTCTCGGTTAGTCGTCCGCGGAGGGAATACGCTGTATCTGCGTATCGAGACAAATACTACGTTACCGTAGGCGAACGACGAATCGCGAAGTGCAGCGGAACATTCCGCGTTACGACGGGAACGTTTACATATTTATAACGCCGAACCGAGTGGCGTTCCGCAACATGCATAAATTATGCAAATGCGCCAAATGAACATCCGCGAATAAAGCGCGGCCGAGTAAAATAGAAAAAAAAAAGAGAGAAAAGAGATCCGTATCGACCGTCGTAAGGCGATGAAAGCCGAACGAAGAAATGGAGAAGGAAGAAAGTAGTATGGCACAGAAGATACGAAAGAAAGGTACTAGTAATACGAAAAAAAAAAAAAAGAGAGGAAAGGAAAGATTAGAATTTCGATATCGCATAGCATACGAACAGCATTGCCCATGTGTCAGAAGGGCGTAAAAATTCTATAACGTCAAAAAAAAAGTACGGGACGAAGATGGACATCCGCCTCTCGGAAGCCGGCCACGTCACCGCCGTCCGGTGACGGTTCGCAGTTTGCAGCATCGGGCAGCAGTAGCCCCGACTGTGCTTCCATCGACGCCTGATCGAACCATTTATCACCCGTGAGAGCGAGAACGCGCCGTTGTCGTGCGCGCGTGCAGTCAGCGCGTATAACGCGGTCGGGCCACACACAACGGACGAATGAGCGAGCGTGCGAGAGCGCGAAAGCGCACTTCCAGCCACTCGGTGAACGGGCCAGTCGTGGATATAATGCACACACGCATAGTCCATGTCCCCGTATATACACACATACACGTACAGCATGCCGCCGCGCCACACGGCCGGGACTTCCGTCAAGTTTCAAAGGGTTGACGGATGATCGCCACGGGACGGAAAGACGACGAGTCCGGATCCATCATATTTTCTATGTCCCACCGTTGGTCTACCCCTGGTAACCCTTCCTTGTCCACTGGTGTGATCAAGCGCAAACCTAGCTACCGCGCTGTATCGGGTCCAGGCTTTTCCAAGAATTATCTTTAAGCACATAGGGATGAACTGTGCCGTTCTCTTTTATCTGCGCGCGAATTCGTTTTACAATATTAAATAGTAATATTTATACAGATTGCATTTACATGTTTTGTAATTAAAAATTAAATATTGAGTCCAACTGACAATTTGAATAAAAATTTGAATAAAAATACGTTTGAAAGAAAAGATAAATTCTTTTTAATTTTTTTTTATTTTCTTCAGTCACAGATTTTCATCAGAACTTTATAAATATATACGGAGACATATACAAACTGCAAATTTAATAACAAAAAGAAATAAATTTCAATTATTTAAAAAATTATGCTATTCAATGTTTATATAATTGTATTGATTTTAATTTCATAATAACGTAATTAAAAATAATATAACAAAATTGCATTTTAAATCAATAATAAATATAGATAAAACTTGCGCAATTACGCTATCGATAATATTTTTTAAATTAATTAGTTAATTTTGCGAAGAGAATTTATGTTAGATAATATTATTCAAAAAGTAAAATGTTTCTACAAATTAGAGAATGGTACATAGGTCGGTCCTATATAACTTTATGCAAAATGTTGAATTTGCTAATTAATCTAATTAATTAGGAGGAACGATTGTTCATCGTTATTTAATTAACTAATCAATTCCAGTAGTGCTCTGACTGAATCGGGAAACCATAATGACGCTATAACCAAGCTCACCAAAGGTACAATTATTATATGTTCAATAATAATAGTTATTGTATTATTTTGAAACTAATAATCGACTGGTAAAGGGAGAAACAAATATCTACGAGATAGCAACGTCTTAAAAATAATTAAATACTTATCCAGTAGTAATTCTAATTTGAATGCGAGTAACAACACCTGTTACGTCTCCGCGTGCTTGCCTTTTTCGAAGAATCTGCAAGATAACCGCCTCTTACTGTACTTTCGAATTACATGCATGCGAGTAGTTTTGGCCGCGAAGTTGGACTCTTGTTAAGACATAAATGCTCTTTCCCGGCCAACGCACGATGTCCTGGAAATGATTTTCTGAATTGGCAGCATTCCAGAATCGGTAAGCCGGCAATAGGCATCCTCTCAGGATCTACTAGTGAATTCGCAGCTCCGCGCTGGCAATATATTATGCCTTTATCGGCGTAAATTGCAATGATCGATTCTATTTTCAGAACTCGGGATTATATTAAAACGAGCCTTGGTGACGATCGGCCGATATATTAATTCATTGGAAACGCGCAAGAGTTAATTAAAGAAAAAGTATACGTCACGTATCCTCAGGAAATATACCGCGATAAAAATGCATCGCGCGTTCACGGCGAATCGGGCTTTATGTCGTAGTTTAGTGGTTACTGGAAATGGAACAGTCGATCGTTGCCCGTCCGCAACATTCCGCCCGGACAGCGCGTCGACTCCGGATCAATCTCATAATTTTGGCGACAAAGTCATCCGGGAACGCGAAGGAGATACAAGGAAACGCGCGACGGTGGCGGCGGTGGGACGAGAGAAAGAGCTGATAGGGTAGATACATCGCGGGATAACGGCGACTATCGAGGAGAGCATAGCGTATTTCCACCGCTTTCCTCCTTTCCCTCGTCCGGCGGATTCGACGAGGAGAGAGGGTTCGGGGTTCCATCGGTTTGTCTCATTTCCGGGATCCAATCTCTCGGCTCGGTGCCGGGCCAACCTGCAGCCTTGCCATCCACGAACCGCTCGCTCGTACAATCCTATCCCCCGCTGTCGCGTTCCCTAACCCTCTCTCTTTCCCCGTGTGTATAGGTATTCTCTCTGCTCGAGATACGTTCTATCCTTTATCCCAAGCCTAATGTGCGCGCTGGAATCGGGCTGGAAAGGAGAAGGAGAAATGCCGGCGAGACGGTGAATGAGAGAGCGTGGAAGAGGGAGAGAGAGGTGACTTTATCTCGTGGCGCCCAACAAGGCGACTCTCGCGTTTCAGGACGAGCGCCAAGTGTATCGCCGCAAGTTTATGCGAGCCGAACTGCAACGGGTCGAGCTGGATCTGCACGAAGGACGAGTCGGAGAAGAGCGGGAAAGGGAAGCTGCAGAGAAGGAAGAATGAGAGAGGGAGGAGGGGAGGGAGGGAGAAAGAGAGAGAAAGGGAATGAATCGAGTCGATCCAAGTCGACTGGAGTCGAGTCGGGTTGAGTCAGGCTCCATCCCAGTTGTCGTGCGAGGGAAACTTTGTCCATTTTCATCCCGTGGGGATCCGTCCACCGGCGCTATCTCCGCCGGCGTTGGAGAATTTTGCGCGCGATCGTGACGAAGACAACGACGTCGAAGGATAATTCCGCGTCGTAAAGAACCGCGGCACCAACGCCCGGCGCCGTCGTCGCCAGAAAACCTTCGAAATAATGAACGCGCCAACCAAATAGACGAAATAGTCGAGAAGAATCCCGAGAAAGAAAGTATCAAGATATTATAGATTCTTTGAGACCCCCAAGACCAAGAGATTATACAGAGAGATAGTTGAGCTGAAAGATGAATATTGGCTGATGATTACTCGTCAATGGTAATGTTAATATGTTCGTAGAATTCTTGCAATTCACAATTTTAAAATCGTGAACGAGACTATATAATTTAAAATGATTACATATGACAGACAAACAACCGTACAACTGCCGTTAAGACCACATAAATTAATGAAAGAAAGAATCTAATTGAATGGTAAATCACGCCGATAAATAAAAGATCTGTCAATGATAATTATAATAACGATGATTTTATGCAATTTAATGTATTAAAAAGCTCCATTCACAGCCATTATTTCAATGTTTCTTTTAAATTTGTTGACGCTGATATGACATGATAATAATTTACAATAATAAGTCTGCAATAATATCCATGCTGGAATCGAGTTGTTTTTTTACACAAGTTTTTGTGAGCTCGTCACGATGCGCAAATGTCAGCAGGCAAGTAGCGGATTCAATGGACCGGCAGCTCCGTTAAAATCGATGAATTACGAGACAACGCATTAGTGCAGTCCGCATGATACTAATCAGCGAAATTTCCGTGCGATAAATAAACGAATGAAAACGCGTAACCAGATATGCGCGCGGTAATGTCGATGCGATGGAAACGCCGGCCCTCGTAAATCGACAGATTTTTCAGTAAAAAGGGAAAAACAAATAAATGAACAAAGAACGAAAATCAAAACCTGGGACACACCGGTAACGATTGCGCCGGGATATGTATATGAGGTCGGCGGCTTATTGGTGGTTTGGAGGTGAATTCGCTCGTAAATATGTATGTGTAATATTGATTCGACATAGACGCATAAAGATAGACTAAAGTGGATTTGAGCATGGAACCGTAATTTCTGCAAATATTATGTTTGCATACGGCGCGGACGCTGCCCGCATGGGTCCGGCAAAAATCATTTTTTAATCTGTGCATCGGAATTTCATAATAATTTTATGTACGTGTGTCGAATAACTTTTCACTATATTCATTATCTATGTGTTTCGTCATCTGTTGGGATGACGAACAGACTAGATGAGATAGATATTTTTCATTGCTGCATTGTTGTATATATCACGCTATTAAAAATGTAAAAAGAATAAATTAGATAAGAAATTGATATGATTACAAGTAATTAGAAATAAAGAATCTGTATTAATTGGAAAATTTTAATCCCGGTAAAATGAGTTAGTATTCACATATAATGTATTTAATTTATAATGTGAACAAAAGATGTTATATACATATAAACAAGGCTCGATAATAATTAATTTTTTAATTATATTGTACGAAAGATGTTCTGTGAGCATAAATTTTATACTATTGATATATCATAGCTAAAAAATTATCCATTATTAAGCCTTGTGTCTATGGCAGATTTTGTATAAGTATCACATTCCCCAGAAATTTAATATTGGTCAATTTATTATTGAAAAACTGTTTTTCAGCATTATATTTCTGTAAGGGTTATAAGCTACATTATATGTGACAAAATCAACTCACTTCACCTATTTTAATAGAATTAGTACAGATATCATATAATTGTACACATAAAGAATTATTATAACGGTCGTAATGTTGTTTTGGAATTTCTTTCTAAAAGGATATAATTTGTAATTGATGACTAGGAAAGTGTTGACACGCAACGAAGACACAAACATCTTGGGAGACCAAAGAGACAAAGATTTATCGCTAGAAATGAGAAGAAGGGATAAGATCCAACGGGTAAATGAAGAGTCACAAGGTGTCAGTTTGAGACCCTCTTGTGTCGTTATTCCTGAAATATCAACTGTGGATGATAACCAAGATAGAATCCGAGTAATGAAGACGCAAATGCGATCACGGTGGGAGATTTTCGAGGACCGAAAAGACAAGAGATTGGACGGCGCAGTCAGAGAGAGAAAGAGAGAGAGAGAGAGAGAGAGAGACAGGCGAGAAAGGATCAAGTAACGAAGAACAAGGAGGATACGAGCAAGGAGGTCGTTGCACAGCTGGCATGCCGAATGTAATGTAACGAGGCGCTGGCCCTTATCTCTTTGCTATTATCTCCGCTCGTTTTCATCGCTCTGACTATGGCCAGCGCGGCGTCTCCTGGCCAGGAGATATACAAAAGTATTATGTAGGCACTTACGGTATCGCACGGCGGGACGGGTGCACAACAATACAAGCTGGAATACGTCTCGTCATCCTACGACGGTGCGAGAATCGTTCGTGCGTGACCACGAGCATCACTGGTTCTCCAATGGGATCGAGTCGCACGACTGTCCGTCTCTCCTCTGTCTCTTCCGTGTCTCCTGTGTGTTTCGTGACTTCGCTCTGACGCGGAGAGCCCAGGCTTGGATCTCGGCACGGATATATGACGAATGCGAAAAGAACTTATTGTTCCGTCGACCAGTTCAGCCTCGACGTTGTCCGTCGCACGAGCCACGCGAGCACGTCAGGGAAGATGCACGTCGTTTCCGGAAGCGACACGAACCACCGCGACATGCCATGGCAGGTCTTCCGCGACTCGCGGTACCTTTTACATGATGGGCGTACGCGAATAGTTTGCAATAGGAAATTCCAAGTATTTGTTGCGGTTAAGCCTAATCGATTGGAGAAAACGCGAGGAGGAAATAATAACTTCGCGGAACCAATTATGGTTCCACTCCGTAAGCTATTACGTGTTTATTATCTACTCTAACTGTATATACTTTTCTTATCTATCTAATCTTACTGTAATAGCACAGAAATTCATTTTTCTGTCCGATAAAGTTTCGTTAATAAATTGGGATAATGTACCTTAATATTGTAGATTATTCTTTTAGAATAATATTTTTAACGTGCTCATAAAAAGAAAAATATTAATAAAGTATCTAAAATGTGTAAAGTATTTAAATGATTGTAACTAAATACAATCTAAAAATTTTGTTGATTATTATCAAAATAATAGTGTAGAAAATAGCTGGTTGCTAGAATGTCAAAACTTTTTATAGCATTCTTCGTTATGCTTGAGTATACTACATAATAATTTTAACAGTCCAACAAAATTACTTTCAGTATCTGTATTTATCTCAATTTTTAGATACTTTAGCAAAATCGTTCTCTCCATGCACGAACAGTTTCTACATTTATAAATATATTTTGTAGCTATAAGAACGGAGAAGAAAGATTTTATTAAAAATATTTATAAAAGCGAAAGCGAAAAGTAATTACTTGTGTCATCATGAAAAGCGACATTCATATTGTAATTTGCTATTATAGAGTTAATGTTACACTTATATACGGCAAACAAGATAATTACATTTGTGATAATGCCTTAACGCGATTAATCATTTAAATAAAGTTATTTCGGATAGGTATTATTGACCTCCGGTCATTGTTTGCAAGGAAAGAAGCTATTTGCCAGTCTTGCAACGTTATTGCCGTTGAACGACGGGTTACCTATGGTCCTTCGATTGTTCTCCGAAATGAAACGTATTGATTACCCGTCCTCAATGAGCAGCGGGCTCTTCTATCTGCAGCCGACGCATCTGCTTCACTTGGTTCCTTTCTTCATTCGATGACGACGATGACTTGTCATCTTTTGACAGAAAAAAGTAGGAGTGAAGAGACGAGAGGAGTAGGGGAGAATGATATCCTCGTCTCGAATGGCCTGTTCGCCCTTGATGTCGCCGCGATGAACGAAACGATCGACGGGGAATAATCATGCACCGATGATCTTGAATGCCTCCGATGACAATGAGGCGTCGACCCGACTCGATCACAACTCGTTTATGTCCGCATTATCGATTTCAGAAAGGTCGACAAAAGATTCTTAATTATGATACCGTAGATATGCGTCATAAACATTACACTATCGTTGCTCCATCATTTACTCGTGATAATTGCGAGAATGAACGAGTTGTGGAAAATAAAGCTGAAGGCATTGCACTTTATATCAGAATCCCTTCACTTTTAAATTTATATCAAAATTGATTAAAATAAATATACATTGTCACAAATGAATTGAAATTATTTCTTTGAATAAAATTCTTTACATTAAAAATCGAATTAAGAAAAAGACGAGTTTTCTCTTGAGACATTAGGTCCGGTTTTTATAGCTAAACCAGCGTACACTTTTTGTACTTAAAGTGAAATACTTAGATGTTTGAGAAATGCGCGATTTTAAATGCGAGAGAGAGAGAAAGAGAGAGAAAGTTTCAGTACAGTCTAATGCAGTACATCTATACCGATACGTATTTACATCTCACTTTTATCAATAAATGGACGCATTTAGCATATAATTTACGTTACATGTATTATAGAAATAAAAATGCGTATTTAATTGATAAAAATAAGGCGCAAAAGAATAAAGATAGTTTTCAAATTATATACAAAATCAACATATATAATATATAAAATTGTAAAAAAGAATTTATAACTGTGTATGCCCACATACAGAATTTTATATGGACGAACAAGAGGACGAGCGAAAAAGAGTTAATTCGTCAGCCACTTCGTATTTTAGCGGAATGCGGCAACTGGATCGAATAGACGAATCGCGGGGCTATTAGAGCGTCTGCCGTGAGGACGGGCTGAGGGATTGCTTCGACAGAGCGATTACAGTGGTCGACGTGTTCGAATGGAAAAAAGGGGGAGAAAGAAAGAAAAAAATCAGCGATACCAAACAACGGGTCGAGTCTACGTAGAGAGGCTGCCGGTGGGGTCGCGTTTTTCCGGGGTGAACTAATAGACTCCCGCCCGCTCGCTGAACTCCGCGTGCACCCTCTCTCACCCTCTCACCCTCACTCTTCCTCTTCCTCTCTCTGTTTCTCTCTCTCTCTCTCTCTCTCTCTCTCTCTCTCTCTCTCCTTCTCACTTTTCCTGCCTCCGTTGCTCTCACGCTCTCAAATAAAAGTTTGCCGTGACCCACCACCACGACACCTGTTGAACCGTTGGCCAGAGCTGGTTTTCCGGCCAAAAAAATCGGCAATTAGCGTATGAAGCCTGTCCATCAAGGCCGGCTGAAAAAGAGTTACGACGACAAAGAGAGAAAGAAGGAGAAAGCGACGAGCGCGAGAGCGAGAAAGGAAGGAGCATCGGAAGGACGAAGTGCGAGACTGAAAGCCGTTCATCGCGAGATCCAATCACTCGTTCATATTGATGCGTGTCTCATAAGTCAAAAAAAAAATATTTGACAGCGAAGTAGACCGTACATATAAATTTGCGTGGCATGATATTTACGTGCTATCCGTTTATGCGTGAATGAAGAATGATATTACGAGTTTGATAATTCATCGCGACCCACAGTAATCCTTAACGATACATTACTCGACGAAATACCTTGACATCGAGGCAAAACGGACAAAAAAACCAACAATAACTGGAATACGTAAATAAAATGTAAAACTGACCGAAGATAAATCGTTACAAAAAGAAAAAAAAAAATGATCGAGCGAACTATCGAAAGTAATACAAATACGATAAATGTCACAAGAGGGATTATCACAAACTATAAACAAAATAAAAATACTTTTGGCTTGTAAGGGTTTATAAATTGTGATTAAACAGGAATCGCATTCGGGAAAGATAACAGCCGGCAGTTTGCGAAACTGCAACGACGCGGTATATTCGACGAGCAGTAAATTCGCGAGCGTCCGCAATTTGGCGCGATCTATAGACACCGCTATCTGCATAAGGGACACTGCAGTCTGATTATGCATTCGGCCGGCGCATAAGAGTGAGTGGAAGGGAAGAGCCGACGGTGATTGACGGTTGACAGGATTGACTGACGGGCAGACGCGACCCAAAGGGTTGACGAATGGCTCTCGGTGGCCAAGCGAGCTTTCTAGCCGCAACTCGGTCCAGCGGTCCGCAGGAAATGCATCACGATCCGCGTCAGGTGCACGTCGATCTCCCATTGTACACACCGGCCGTGTCGTTATCTGTTTATCGCAAGTGTCCACGCTGGATCACGCAATTCCCAACCATTTCGCGTTTACCCGCAATGCGCAGATACAGAAGCGCGCTATACTTGTTCCGTGTTTATTTTACTGACCGATTGCGTGGTGACCAAAACAACGACGTATATTATAGAGTACAATAAAACGATCTATCGAACGATCTGATCGTCTATCGTCAAAAAATATTTGAAAAATATCTGACATATTATGTGCTTTCGCGATGTTCATAGAAATTTTTATTTTATCTTTACAAAATTCTTGACTCTTTTAATAAAAATAATATAGAATATAATTAATAGAAAACTTGTTTAAAGTAATATAATAAGTAGAATTTTAAATAAAGAAATTAAAAATCTGTAAAAGATTCCGGTTATTAACTAAAAGAAGAGAAAATAAAATCATATGGTAAAATCAAGATGATATTCTTCAAATTTTTTCAATAGTAGCATTTTTTTTGTTACAATGCAGTTCCTACTTTGCGATACTCGAGACGATTATACGTGTTGGAATTACAAGTAGTATCGATCTTTCGGTCGAATGGTCTTCGACGTACGAATATCTATTCGCCGAGCAACGTGAGAGAACCAATCGTCGTACGTTCGCAGCCACGACGGCGATTCGCCAAGAACGGAGGTCGAAATGGAAATTTACGAGGCAGATTCCAGGATAAATGCTGCAGCGTACCGAACAGCTTTTAGGGCAATGGGTCGTGCGTTCTGTCGGAGTGGGAATCGGTCGTGCCCGCATTTTACGATTAACGTAGTGTTCTTTCGACTCCTTCGATGCGTTCCTTTCGCGGACTCTATATGGTAGCCAGACTGCTACTACATACATCGTGGAAAATAAGTACATATATACTCTTCATTTTTTTCGCCGCCGCAATTTCAGGACACCACTGCGCAAAGGTCGAATGTCATATGTGATCGATGGAACGAGCTGTTTAGCAGAATGCCATATTATTTCGTCACGTCGGTGAACAGAAGCTTCCGTATTTCATTCCCCGATCGCGTCGTAACTTTGCTTGTTTTCCAGTTAAACCATCGACACCGTTACACATAGTAAGATAAATGCTCGATCTAAATCAGTAACCGAAATGCGAGACCATGCACCATATTTAATACGTTACGCGAGAAAATATGCGGTAAATAAATATTGTCCAATGGAAATCATTGGATAAATTTTACATTTTGATAAAAAATTCTTACATTGCAAAATCAATATTAGAGATATATAAAATTTGGTGTTATTTTACATAATTTCACAATTGTTATCAATATATAAATATTTATATATTCAAAATATATTACATTGTAACGGAATAATTTTTAATATAAGAATTAATTGAAAAACTAGATTCGAACAATGTTAAATGACATAAATAATATTATATCATAAATAATATCCTTAATTGCAATAAAAAGATATGTTTATGTTTTAAATTTCTTAATATACATATATACATATTAAATTGATACAAAGTATAAAATATTTTTGTGTATTGTAAATATGACACTTGACCATATAGTTTTACAATTCGAAGTGTCACACTTTTGGTGATTCGTTGATATTTGATTTGCGTTCTTCAATCGTCATAGTGCGATTTCTTACGCATTGTAAGTCTTTACGAAGAATTATAAGGCGTCACAATACCTCGCGAAGGCTCTTCCCAAGAAGAAGCGCGTTCACGTCTCGCGTACGTGTTTATCCGTGCGTGTGCACAACGAGCGACAGCGAAGGATCCATCCACCCCTTCCGCGACCCTTCCGTATTTCCCAACTACCCCCAGAACCTGCGGCGCGCCGGAAGGCGAGGAGCGCGGCGGGGCCGTACGGGGAGGTATGTTTATTGCTCGAAGCTATCTCTTCTGGCGAGGGTGGCTGCCGCGTCACACGGGGTCATTTTCATAATTCGGCCGTTCGTATTCTCCGCGGCCGCGCGGCCCGAATCGAACAACAGCGCGCGGCGGAGGCCGCGAGAACGCTTCTCGTTCTCGAAGTCTCTCTCTCTCTCTCTCTCTCTCTCTCTCTCTCTCTCTCTCGCTCACTCGCTCGCTCTCTCATTGCCAGTCTTCCTCTTACCCTTCTTCTACAACCATCTTCATACCCTCCGCCTCCGCCTTTTCAGACCTTTGCCTCTCTCTCTGGTTGACTACCTATCCTCTCCTCTGCCTCCCCCTTCGGCACCCACGAGCCTCCCTGTCGTTATCTAGTGCCGTCTTGATGCAACACCTTTCTTCCTCTTCTTCTTAGCTCTTTGTCCTTTTCCCTGCACGTTTCCACTGCCCGCTCTGCACTTCTCCTATCTTCTGTCTGAATTCTTTCCCTCTCTCGTATCACTGCAATTGTCCTCGGTCTCTCTGCGTAGCAACTATAACACCGCGTCTCGGTAGATGGCCTCGTATTGATGCGACACCTTTCTTCCGTGCTGCCATCCTTTCCCCTTTCTAAACTCACGAATCTTCACGCTTCTCTTCTCTTCTCCCTTTTCCAACCTGTTCATACTTTGACATTGCGGTTGCAAGCTTTGCTTCTCGATATACAATCGGGTTTGCGACGTGGACATCTCTCTTTTTCCTTCTGGTTCGTTTGCGCGACCGGGGAGGTAAAGGAACGAAGTGGGAGAGATGAGGGCTGGCTCTCAGCATGGCGTCAGTGTCTCCGCTGATCTATTGCTCCCTGTATACTGGATCGATGCGGACCAATCAACCGCTACCAGTCGACCATGTCGTCCCCGATGACCGGAAGAAGAAACGCCTCTTCAGTTCCTCGAGCACGAGAGTTTTGTCTTCGAGTCCTCCGATATTTGACGCTTTCGGACGCGACTTGCTTCACATTTTACGACTGAAGTTGGATGATTTACGCTACCGTTGTCTATATTTGGATCGGACTTTTATTCTTTATTTCTCTCACTTTTGTCGATACAGGAGATAACAGGAAAGGATTAAGCGCGGCATGCAATAAGTTGGAAGTTTCGAGGACGTATATGTTAGAAATATCTGCCGTACTTAGGAAGTTTCTTTGTTTTCGTCGGCGGAAAACCTGTTTGGAATTCGATACAGCAGCCGAATACTTTATGTCTTTCAAGCGATGCCTTTAACCTGCGGTGTATCACGTCATGAATTTCCTCTCGTGAAAGGACTTCATAAAATTCTGAAGAATTCGTTTAACCGGCTGTTTGTTACCTTGTCGAGTAATCAGAATATTTATAATTCTATTATAAAAGATGTAACCGATAAAAGAATATCATTTTTCGAATATCAAATAATCCTTGATTTGCATTATCCAATAAAGCGAATTCAGACATGCGTATTCTTTTAGATTCTGTTCGCTTTCAATAATTTCATCGTATAAAATCGGATAGATAATTTGGATTTATGATGCATTTCAGTGAAGATAATAACATAAGTAATGGAGATTGTTCCAAAACTAATTGAGATATGCACTTTGGTATCACGATCAAAGTCCTTGTAGCACTTTAAAATCGGGAACGAGAAATACTATCTTTAGAGAAAAAGGTGGATATCATTTTTGTTCGTTTCGTATTTCTTATTTTTTAGTTAAATTCGCAAGTCAATAATAATTTATCACAAATGATAATTTATCGAGCTAAATTCATAAAACATATTTATTGATCTAAGTTCACAAAACATATTTTAGAAGAAGAATTTAGACTGTTCACAAAATGAGAAAAATTGTTTGAATAAAAAGATATGATATGATTATTTGAATGTGATAATACAGTGCCCTTTTCCTATATTTTTATAGAATCTGATTTCTTCAAGTCTATTTGACTTTCCCTTTAAAGTCTAAACAAATTTTTAAATTTTTAAATTGAAGTATTATCAGATTTAGAAGTTTCTTTTCATGAACACATTCTCTTAGTAATACTTTTGCGTTAATTCTGTCCTACTGAATGTTTAAATTCCCCCCTCCCCCAACACTTCTTCGCTGCGCAAATACTTTATATATATATATATATATATATATATATGACTTCTTAAAATTATTTTAAAATAATAACTAAAAATTTTTAATAAAAAATAACGATCTGTAATGTTTTTCGTTAAAAATCCTGGAGCTTATTATTACCATTTGTTAGAGGACCCAATACAAGAACATTACACAGAAAGAACGATTTGGTGAAGTCTAAAAATTTAATCAGATATACACAGATCTGAAAATAAATTTTGATGGACTATCAAAATAATAATATAGAACGCCCAAGCTAATTGTTAAAATATCAAAATTTTTTGCATTGTTTATCATACTTGAGTTTTCTACACAAATATTATATTTTGATGAATAAAATTATTTTCAGATCTGTATTTAACTAAGTTTTCAGGTATTTCAACAAAATCATTGTTTCCGTGTAATAAAGTTTACATTTAATTATGTTTCAGTGAAAATATAGTTATTCAAACTTACTTGCTTTCTTAAAATAGAAGAACAGCATCTTAGGAATTAATTTAGGGTATAAACTTGTTATTTACAAACTTTAAACCATGTTAAACCTGACATTGAAAATCATACGAAAAAACTTTGATATATAATAATAGATAAACTACGTAATAAATAACCATCACAACGTAATAGATAAACATCAACTATCAACAAAAAAATCGACAGTCATGGCGACAATTATTTCATATTAGGTGTTGGAATTAATTCGTAGCGTTTTTTAATGAAAGAATGTTATTTATTTCACATGAGCATTAAAAAATACATTAATGAAAGTACTTCCCATCACTTGTAAAACGCTACGAATTAATTCCAACACCTAATAACTTAAACGTATAAACGTATTTAAGAATAAGTTAAAAACCTTTTACAAGCTAGGTATTAATTATTATAAGAAAATTTAATAAGGTTCATATTAACAGAAAGGGTCCACCTTTTCTCTAGTAATTATAAATAGTTTTTGTAACGATGCGCGACACAATTAATGTAATAAATGAGATTTGCTTTTTTTAACATACGTTGTAGCAGAGGTATAAAATATATTTTAATGCGTCGCGATCGATAATATTGTGAGCAGCCGGCGTAAAAAAGAATGGCATGTGGTCGGCATCGCTTATCGCCAAGTCGATAAACAATCCTATAGTGGTAATCCTGAGCTTTTTTCTCATTGCGGGAAGAACCTGCAACGCCTCTGAGTCACACGCATGGTGAGATTATCCGTTCGCGCCCTCTCTATATGACGTACCGACGGTACTTAGCAGGTACGACATGAGATATGACGTTGTCGTAAGTAACGACTGGGCTCGTGCTGAGGAGAAGTTAACGGTTGCGCAAGTCGAACCGACCAGTCTTCGTTGACGATCTCTCTGAAGACGCGAGTTCGCCAGGCAACGCTCCTACAGAGAGAAATCTTGTGTGCGCGGAAATGTTCTGACAGGAAAATACAAATCAATTTGTTATATGCGTCAAGGCGTTCCGTAAATTATATGATGCAATTTCATCGTAGTCCACTCGATAGTCCGTTAATCTTCTCGTATATCGCAATAAATATATATTTGCACGTGTACACGCACTTTATTTAACACTTTAATCTATATAACTGCTATATCATATTTCATATTAAAAATTAAAGAACGATATAAAGAAATAGTTTCGAATTTTAGCCAAGGAAAAATCGACTTTTTAATTCGACTTGTTTATTTTAGAAAAACCCTACACTTTTTAACATGTATTACGAGCAACATCCGATACAAATAATGTAGACATCCAAAGTTACAACAATTTGTGATTTAAAAGAGAGAGAGAGAGAGAGAGAGAGAGGGAGGGAGAGAGAAGGGGGGAGGAATAGAGATAGAACGAGAAGAGCGCGAAAGACCCTAGCGCTATATTAACCCTAATGGCTCGCGTGGATATAAAGCACATCCCGCGCATATACTAACTCGTTATTATTGCCGCATAAATAACGCGATAATCCTGCCGTGGCGATGGAAGTACGAGGGTTCGGCTGAAGCTGCCACGGAAGCTGCCTTCATAGCAACCCCCTGTCAGCAAACCAGCCAGTAGAAACGAAGGATTTTGCAGAATGATACTCGACTCTCTCTCACTCGAAACGGCTGACTAGCTTAACGAACTTTGGTATTACGCGCTATGATTCTTCACCTGTATGCCGACGTACGTATATGAGAACTATATGCATTAAACATACTTTCAACACGATTCTCTTCTTTCGTAAGATGTGAAGTACAACAACAACCATATGATTCTCTTTGTTGATTATAGCCTTAATGATCTTTTCTTAGCAAAAATTTATAATTTATTTTATAAGTTGTTTGCAGAGTCAGTTTGTAAATTTCACATTTAACGTTTTGTCTTTTAACAAAGACTAAGATAATTTTTTTTCTCAAAGAAATAATTTACGTGCGAGAGTAATCGATAATTGACGTACGTCATAACTGATAAAGCCGAAATTATCAATATGAAGAGTTAAAAGCGTCCAGAGTGCTTTCATCCGTTAGAATAATTACGGCGACGAAATTCGCGATTGCACGTCGGGGAGAGAGTCGGGTCGCGCTTTAAGCTTTCGCGACGTTTTCTTGATATCGCCACAATAAAAGGCAAGTTGGACGTTGGAGCAAAGACAGCGAGCAAATGGGAAGGAAGCAGGTAGGGAGAAGGAAGGAAACGAGACGCGAAGAGAGAGGGAGAGAAAAAGAGAGAGAGAGAGAGAGAGAGAGAAACGCTACGTCGAGGGATGCTGGAGGGTTTGTTGGAGGCTCTGCCTTAGCTGGCAGGGCGTGCGTCAATAAGCGTCCATCAGCCGTAATGGCAGTGAGCGCCACCTCGGATGCATTTAGATGGCTGTTTAGCCCCGGTTGTCTCGGTGTGGCCTGAAATCTCCTCCCTTGCAACCCCTCGCCGCTGCCAGTCGAGTCTCAACTGTTGTACAGCCCCGTAAGATCCAACGCCGACGCCACCACTCAGCCACCATCTTTTGTAGCTAGAGTTACCGGGCGCACCCGAGCAATTAGACAGGCCGGTACCATTTCACTGGTCCTTTTAATTAATTTGTATAAATTCTGGAGTAGAGACACCATTCTGCACCCTGACCTACCTGCGTTCTTACAATGAGAATCTCGTCTTTGACGCTAACCAATGAAATCGGTTCACCTTGTAATCGTAGAATTTATAAGACGAAGAAGAGACGGTTACGGTTTTCTTTATTAATAGTTGTAATAAGAAGTTGATGACTGATAAAGTTATCACATATGTGATCATGCTTCTTAATCTCTATGTCAATGCATAAGTGCTTATATCAAAATTTAAAAAGAAAAATATTTTATTCAAATTTAAAATAACGTCCCAAAAATTTCACCCTTCGAACAACAAAATTAATAGAAAGATTAATTCGGAGTTGGAAAAAAATTATTTGTCAACATAATAAAGCAATTTTGAGCATTTTAACGCATCTAATATGAACGCTTAGTTTTTTTTTAATGTTGTAAACATTTTAAACAAAAAAAATTTATCAAAAAATCCGCTCTTAAAATTCGCGCAAAAAACACGCTCTCAAAATTTAAATACGCGAGCGCGTTTTTAATGTCAGAATTCATGCAAGTTAAAGTTTATAGCACAGTTCATAGCGTCTGAATTTGTATGCCATTCGCGCGCTTATTTGGCACCTCTCCGACTTTTTTCGCTTCTATTTACAACCCGCGGTTTTATGCCGAACAGCGATCATTCCATCCGCCTCCGTAATCTAGCATCGTTCCAAGTACGACAAATACGACAATCCACGCCTGCCTGCCACAGGGAACGAACTCAGTCCGCTATCTGGTCCTTGTATATACCAGCGTGTTTTGAATGGTTCTCTTTTTCGTTCATATGTCAACGTGCTGTATATCGCCGAACCCGATGGAACGTCCAGACCGCTGCAATCGTCTTCTCTGCCTACACTCGCAATCAGAATGGTCGTAAAGTAGATATCGCGAACCGCCGAAAAACCGTCCCGAAAGCGAGAATTCGGCCTCGTCCTGGTGTATGCTTTTGCACACGCGGTATATGCAAAAAAGCCGGTCGAGAGGACTGCAGGATCGCCGTTGAGCTCGGGCTCGAGGATTAAGGACATTATTAACGGGCGTACCGTGGACCGACATACTTACGTCCGCTCGGAATGCCCCGCGATAAATACAGCGGTGGCTGCCGAGCGACGGGTACGAGGAGGAAGGGGGTTGGAGTTTAAATAAAATCAGCATTTTATGTTACGAGGGCCGTTCTTCGATCGAGGCGGAGCACGCCCGCGTACACGTTACGCTAACCGCAACAACGATCGTCCGTCTGTCCAGCCGCGACGACGTGCTTAATGGTAATGATCCCTAGTCCAAACCTAATGGTATTTACATTTACTAGAAGTCAACGGCCGATTTGGAGAGTAGATGAAAACACAATTATAAATCACGTCGGACAGAAGAGGCAGTCATGGATCGTAAGGAGGAAATGAGAACCGGCGACGAGTGAAAGACGTCGTTCTCGCTTTTTCTTTTATCTCACTCGTCCCTCTTCTCCCCCGGATCTGCCACGATGAGGAGGAAAGAGGACGCACCGCACCGCGATAAGAACCCGGGCTAATGAATGCTGACGCGTTGCACCGATGCAGTCACCAAAAAGAAGTTCGCTGGCCCCACGGTGTTATAGGCCGCGTGTACCGTGCCGAGGTTTCGTCGAGGTGTAACTTGAAGTAAATGTGGGTCGTAATGTATGCCGTTGACAGGGCCGCCCTGTCGGACGGCTGTACCGACACTAAACAATCTGATGGTCCACGATATCCTGCCACCGACGCGTCATCAGGACGAGTCTACCGCGAGTTCGATGAAAATTGTCCTCTTAGGAGACAGAATCGTGTTCGTAGATTAGCGCGTGTCTGATATTTTTAAACTTGTTGACAGTTTGCGATTAAATAGGAATTTAATGAACGGTGTAAACAAGTCCCTTGGTTTGACAACCGCTGAATAGACCATTCAAGATAACGGCGAAAGACGAGATAACGTCGAAGAAATCGAGAGCTTCTCCCACGAGCTAATTCAGAATTATCGCAACCGCTAGTGGAACATTTATAAAGCAATCGTGAGAAAAGACAAGGACGATTCTCTATCGAAGGATACAGGACTTTTCTAGTTTCCTCTGCGAATCAGGCCTCCCCACCATCGGAAGGAGGCGCAGTAAAATTTTCATTCTCCAACCTCGATATCGATACTTGAAATATATACAGGCGTGTGTAGTCGACCACGCCATAGCTACGAAATATTAGACAAGAGGTCCGCGGCTTGGGAAGGTATCGGATGGGCAGTACCCAGGCTGGATACAACAAAGTTGTGGCTGCAGCGATGATTTAGTCCCAGCCTTAATGGAGCTATAAATACTAGCTTTTCGATAGTGGAGGATGAGAATACCCGGGTCTCGTCCTGTACGATACTCGGCAGAACCGTAGGTCTGGATTTTGCGTCGCGGTTACTTCGCAGATTAGGAAGTAGCCCAACGGCGACCTCAAAATTCGCGAACGATTATCTATTTCACAAGGGAAATTCGCATGCAACTATTTGTTATTTAGCAGACAACCTATGATCGATAGATCGCTGATGTTATCATCTTGTATCCTCACGTCAAAGAGATAGCAGAATTTAATCTCTATAATAATTGCTTAAAGTATATATAAGCAAGAAGTGATAAATAAAAGTAAAACGGTGTAAGTGCCGTTTTCTAAAATTTTCAAGAGAAAGGAAAAACTTATTTTCTCGAAAGCTATTATTTCAAAAATTCTGCAAAATTATTGTAATAATTAAAGATATGAGCAATCAATCTTTGCACAAAATTTTAATTAAGTAATTTTACTTTTTTTTTTTAAATCGTGTTAAAGTTGTTAAAATTTCAAGATGTAAATAAACATGCGAATCAAAACATTGTAAGTTCAAGTAAAAATGCCAATTGTATAATGAACTTATAACATTTTGAATGGCACTATCCATTTTGCTTCAGTCATAGTTGTACTTACCACGTCAAACCACATTAGTGATAGAACACAGCACTTACAATCCATCTATACAATAAAATTTTACGCATTTTTACAATTTTGGGCACTCACAACGTTTTGTTATTGGCACATTTCAAATATAATATTCAATTAAAAACTTCGAGTTTTTCAAATTATATCTATTTCACAATTAATTAAATGTAATCGTATTATTTAAAATTGCAAAAAGTTTCAATAGTTCTAGAGTTATTAATTTAAAAATAAAACTAATCTCACAGTAACGTTGTAAGTTCAGAAAAGTAGATCAGTTGTGATTCGATAGGACATTTTTTATCGTAAATGGCGTTCGCAACCATTTGAAAAGATCCTGCAAGCGAAGCTTGGCTGCCTCGTCAAGCGCAAACATTTTGCACTTATCTCAGCGGCCGTAAATATTGCTCATAGAATATTACGGGGCCATAGATCTCACCCTGTGTCATCCTCACCCTCACGCGGTAGCGGTATTCGAGCCTTTATCGAATAAACGACCTGCATAATCACCATCCCTTCTTTCTCGCAATCGCTCTTCTTCTCATCGATCTCCTTCTCGCTCTTCTCTTCATTTATTCGCAATATCGCGCGCACGCAGACTCTTGATAGAAATCCGAATATTAATTTTCTATCGTTACAGATCTAAAGTTTCATAAAATTACCAAGCTACATTTTATGCCTGCCAAATGTATTTCATTGTATGAAAAATATGAAGAATATATCCTCTCATGATTTTCATCTTTTGAAGCAAGAAAATTACGATTTTTAGCATCAGAGTTGCATACCTAAAACAACTTTTAGAATTTCCATAATTAAAGACACCGTGATCAATTAATTTCCAACTTGTCAAACATCTAAAGTCTTTAAATACAAGGTAAATTTTTTGCAGTAAAGAAAGGACAGAGGAAATAAGTGATAGAAGATGGTTAGTGAATACCACACATACACACACACGCACACACGCGCGCGCGCGCGCGCGCACGCACACACACACACACACACACAAAGGAGCAATTAATGGAAAGATTAAAAAGTCAAGGAAGCTGAGTACCAGAGTCATCGGCTACACCAGCCTTGGATCGAGGTCGTCTAGTCGTATCCCGCGCGTAGCAACGGTGTGCGTATGTATGTGTATGTATGTATGCGCGTCTACAGGAGAGTAAAGGCGAGGAAAGATGCTGCACGGTAATTAATGGCGGAGCGAGTTTGTCACAAATCACATGGCTCGTCCTATAATTCACCGAGCTGACGTACATTTAAATAGAGCCCGATAGACCGAGACTTTCGTGATACCATGGAGTATGCGTCTATTTCTACGACATCAAAAACGACACATTTGAACAGCGAGATTCGACTTTACATCAAATTTATATAATGCTTGCGCAAGCATTTTGGCGCTATTACAAGCAGAGAATAATTACGTCTTCTTGCCATTTTCTAAAAATACGAAAATAGTTCTCATCTTATAAGTATTTAATATTCTCTCTTTCAAAATTATAACTTTTTACGATTATACTGTAAAATGAATCTGTCGCGCATTCATGTTTAAAAGAATACTTAAATTGATACTCCTTGAAGAAAGATCTTCTATTTTTATTTTAATTTCTTAATCAATTTTATATACCTATATCGGGATAAGCTAATCTTGTCAAATAGCACTGCGAACGGCTTCGCGTTCTTTTAAGTTTATCCTTTAGAACATCGCCATGTAGAACCACACTGGGAATAAAAACCTTAATATACGGTAAAACGCAGAGTTCTGCCCACAGACGGTTAACGACAAAATTCCTCATCGACAGTTCAGCGATTCCGAAGTCGATGGTAAATAATCGCCGCCCATATGAGCGCGTAACATGCCGATATCCGCCTCGAGGCTGGTCCGTGAATTTACAATAATGGAAATTACACGGTCGAGTACTTTGCATAAATTTCTCGCGAGACTGCAGGGTTACTTTTGACAATGTAAGATATTGGCCGCGATAAGTACAACTTATCCGTGATTGCAACGTACTGTGAAGCAACGCGACATGAAACGTCTCTGATTACGAACTAAAGACCACCGAGACACTTCATATTTTAGAACCGCGGGATGTTCGCGCGCTGTTTAGATACGGAATTCGCCCATCTTGCGGCGAAAGATAGCGCGTGTATTGATATTGAATATATTTTGTTCGTAGATACTACAGTATTAGTGTTTATTGCTACCGGTATCCCTTGGAACCTGTTCCAGCCCTTTTATACCGCGCGTATCGTGAATTAACTATTCCCGAAGCAGAAAGAACGACGAGGATTCTGAACGACGGCAATTTCGAAGCGATCGATTAAAACGACGTATTTATGGTGAGAGAAATGCCTGTACGCGTAGTACGTATGACGATGATTCCCGTGAAAGTGGTGCTCGTTATGTTGCACTCAATAATACCTTGGGGAAAATATTCAAAAGATTGTTATTTGTCATCTCCAACAATGACATAACACTAAACGTACAAGTATCGCTTCAAAGAGCTGCAACATTAGAGGAATTTAATTCATTTTAATAATGAAACCTGGCAGCACACGATCCGATTTGAAACGTACGACGAATTGAGTTACTGTTGTATACGCGAGAGAAAAAAAGAATGCAACGCAAACGCAAACGGTAGACTCTCGCGGTCTGCTCTCAGCTACTTGTCGCTTGTACCATTGTAACTGGACCGTGTATAATACAGCCATACCATTGCGATAAATTGACTAGGCACGAAAGTGATTGTAATAGAACTTACAGGAAACAGCTGTTACAATGCACGTCGTTAGGTAGTACCGTCGCTTTACGATCGCTACGAGTTAAGTAGTTTGTTATTCTTAGACTACAAGCCGGAGTAATAAACAACAGCGATAATTGTGATAAAATCTACTTTATCGCTCGCATTAAAGGTACACGGTAATACCGCGATTACAACTTACACACACACACACATAGGTTATCTTTGATCTGGGACTGAATCATTTAAGACAGCTTGGATGTGGACCTACGATGCAACGAGCTTAAGCGATAAGACGAATCGAGCGGTCAGCAATGACACGCGTTTCAGATTTATTGCCGAGCCGATTAAATTTCCTTGAATTTCTAGATTTTGTCATGAAAAAAATAATTTTTATTCGTTTATTTTCCGTATTCGTATAGAGAGGTTCATTTTGTAAATTTTACATTAATATTACGCCAAAAATTATAAAGTTATAAATTAACATTATTTAATGTAAATATTAAAATATTATTGTAAATTCACAATTTAATTCATGTTTAAAACTCATTTAAATCAATGCAACGTAATCGTCGTCGATGTCAATCTACTGCGAGAAGCCCGAATTACTCCATTTTCGCGAGTCTTCGTGCTCGATGAAGTGTACGCGCGAGCACATATTTTTGGCGTCAAGCATGATAACCCCTATAGACAATAGAAGGATAAGTCTAGAGTGAAAGAGAAAGAGAGACAGAGTGAAAGACGCTCCGTAGGCGGGCGGACGCCAGATAACGTGGTACCGCCCGACACACATCCATCTCACGCGGTCTGTAATTATCCACGTCCAGGCGAAATAATATACGAGTGTGAGAAAGAGAGAGGAATAGAGAGAGTGGGCACTATATGTACGCGCGAGAATTGCGCCACAGCTACAAAGTCTTATATCTCAGATGAAGGCGCTCGCTATGATCCTCCCTACGCGGTGGAGAATCACATAAATCCAGAGGCGGTAGCCCTTCCCCTACTTCGATCTCTTCCTATTACCTTTGCCATGGAAACACTCCACTGTAACCATCGGCTCTCGCTTTTTCTCTCTTTTGAAGATGTTAGGATCCAACTTCAGTTTCTATAGCGTATATATAGTACTTCAAAAAATTCTACACAATTATACTAATTTAATTACATGAGAAAAATTAATCATCACATCTCTTTTAAATGGAACATAAATCTTGATGGAACATAACCCTTGGACCCTGGAAATAATTTTATAAATAGTATTTTCTGATAAAAATTATCAACGCTTATGTATATCTTAAAAAATTTTTTAGAAGAAATAAATTCTATCGATAAAATTTTATTTGTGCTTCTCAAACAGTCACAGAGATTAACAATATATATAAACTTGAAAAAAATTCTTTAAAAATGAATAATAATTAAACACTTTAGTGAATCTCAAAGAAACATATATATATATATATATTCCTTTAGCATCATAAAAAATCTTCCTTTACGAATTTATATATAGAAAAATAATCAGGATTTATTGTCGAATCCAAATTCTTTCGTTCATAAAAATATAAAATTAATACATTTCGAAGTATCAATGACATTTGATGTATTAGATACAAAATGACAAACTTTTAAACAAATATTTTTCGACAGAAAATCAGAGATAAATAAGATCTATGCTTTAAGAAAATTACATAAAACACAATCCAGAGAAGCTTATTAATTTTCCTCATCATTGTCGTAAAAAAAAAACTAAAACAGTAAATAAAAATTAATTTTAATAATTCGAAATTATTTTGAGATCCCCCTAAAAAATCAATTACAGCTACATTAAAACAGTATGTATCATAGTAATTAGTAGCCTCTGACGTCACAGCAATTTGCATCCATTCGATCACTCCAGCCATCTCATCGAGAATGCGTTCGTTGTATCACACCACGCAAAGCTGCGGTAATTCCAGCAATTATGGATTTTCCTGATGATTGTCATCGTTAATTTGCCAACGACAGAGAGTAACGCGTCGTTATCATTTTATCAAGTATACCATAGCGAGCGTAGAACCGTTTCCAGAAACTAACGGCAATGTCGTGATGCTGATTCTTAAAAATCGCAGAGGATCCAGAGGAATCCCGCATCCTCCCGGGACGAGGCGGAAGGCGAACACTCGAATGGTCTCGATCAACGATCAATCGTGAAACAGCCGCGATTATTTCACGTCAGTTTAATTAGCACGCAGCGCCGGTACGCCTGATAAAACTCAACGAAGAGAAGCAGCTAGGCACACTTATCTCACGGGAATCTGATTTATGGCGAGTGACCATCGCGCACACGCGAACGCGCCGCGCGTATACGCGCGTGCATCTACGTGACAACGAAGCTAGTGTCGATTTGGTCGTGTCTATACATATCGTATAGAGGAAGAGGGTCATTGGCGCGTATAAGCAGTACAAGGAGAAAATGCGATTCGGGGGGGAGTCAAAAGGCGGTGTTCACAATGCGTTTTTATTTTAAGACTATCCTAAGTAATGTCTTAAGATAAGATGCTAATATAACCATCTAATTGGCTTATGACATTTTAAGACTGTACTTAAGACAGTCTCAAATATAAAAGTCAACTATGAATACCGGCCAACGAATGAGAAGAGTGAAAAAGTACTCAGGCATGGGACATCGTTGCCGATCGAAGGGTGGTGCCCACCCTTGAAGAGGAGGGAAGACAGGTGAAGTCCCTGGTCGCTGACCTGTCACCTCATCCGCGTCACCCGTTACCTTTACCATACTGAGATTCATTCTCAAATGTATTCCGCGTTCATTCGCGTTCGAGCGACAAAGCATCGCTACAGTTCGAACGTCATGAGTTCGCGGGTTGGATAATAAGAGGACGATCAACAAAGGAAGGCAAACACTCGCGAGGCTCGCGGCGATCGAGGCCATTCGTGAGCGAACGCGCATTGATGGCGGGACTCTCGTTGAAAGAATGATCACGGTGACGTCCATGTGGATAAAGAGCCTTTCAGAAATAAGTAATCTTGATCGCCAGTCTATCATTTATCAATGCGATGTCTCGCGGCTGTATCGTAACAATGACCGTAACTTGCCTCGCGATTACGTTTCTAAACTAAATCGTTATAGCGTCACGAGGCTTGAGAGAAGGTCTTGCAATAGTATCTCATTGTTATTATTCGTAACAAACTTTCAACAAAAATAATCACGTTATTTGAAATGATCTAAATGTGACGATATATAACAATACTTATATTACTTATAAGCTCAAAAAGCTGTTCTATTAAATTGCTCCATTATTTAAAAAATATTAGAAATAGTTTTTATTTTAAATTTTATTTAATCCCAAAATGTGTGTAGAAATATTAAAATTTTGAAATTAGAAAATATCGCGATGTAAGATATCATTATGCTGAAAATGACCCAAAGCGAAGTCAAAATACTCAATCAAGTAATTTAAATAAAAAACATTTTACACAAATTAATTAGCATTTCAATTATAGCATTTTAATTCTCATTAGTCTTTGCTTAAATTTTAATTTTTTACAATTCCAAGAATCTTTTAGAATTTCTTTTTTAGAATTTTACTTATTTGGATATTATATTTTAAGATTATTAATAATTATTTTACTTGTATTATTTTAATGATAATTACTTTGCTTTAATGATAATAGTCTACTTAGTATTATGTAATGCGGACAAACACAAATTTGTGGTCTTGAAACTCATTGTGTCATATCATCTCCCTGCTCGCGCCATCTCTTAGGCCACGTTTAAACTAAAGGGGATCCTTCGCGATATATAGAGATAGGATATAAGGAGAGAAATATATTGTATCTTATATGTTCGCGCGATACGATTTCTTTGATCAACTGTCATTGAGATCTGAAGGACGTTCGTCGGCGTCGTCGGTCGATGAAGCGCTTTTTCTCGGCATGATTATCAGGAAGCAATAAAAAAGAACTGCGCATTATTGCGCGAGACCTGCTTCTCAAGATCCGCAGGATGATTTATTTCTGTTTATTTCCCTCGTTTCATCATTAACTGTCACATCTCAGGAAACTGACCAGAGCTTCACGGCCGATTCCCCGTCACCGATAACGCGCGCGTGTATGCGCGATATCTCGTTACAATGGCATTTGACGCATACAAATCGCGAGCGATAAAATTAGCATTTGACAAGGCGGTGTTGCTTAACAAATGATTAATTCGCCTACGCGTAATATATCGCGTTTCTCTCTCCTCGAGCGGCCGTTCCTCTCTCATCTAAGCGCGTGTCGGCACCCATTCCTAAATCGCGTTCGCCAGATCGTTGTTGATACGACACAATCGAATCCGTTCCAATATTACGCGACAAACTGGTTTTCGCGGCTGGGCCGACAGACTCCTACGATCCGCTATTCAGACGGAATTGTTTGTACTCAATTTCTATGCTGTATAATGGCCACGGTCCACCAGGTCTTGACCCTATCCACTTACGCTCCCATTGTAATATACAAATGCGCGGGTCGCGATCTCGAGCCTTCCTTCCCTCGCACACACTGTCCCTTCTGCAAGTTCTTCAGATTAGGGTCAGCGATCACCCACTTGTTGCCCGTAATTTTTTTTTTCTCTTACTAGCCGCGACTAGGCTTGCTACTCATGCATGGCTGACTTTATACCTTCTTACGATTTATTCTAATAATACATGAATTCTTAATTCGCACTTTTCTGATGCTGCTGCTGCTGCTGCAACGTTCTCTTGTTAGTCACGTTATAATTGAGAATAAAAATAAATAAAGATAATGCTTAAAATTTCAAATTATTTCGATGAATCATTTTCTATTATTTAAATTCAGTGTTTCATCGTTCAATTATCATATCTTTACATTTATTAAAGTCCCTGGTCTATACTTCTATTTTTCACTCCAAAGTCTTGATTGATTCTTTTCGTAGAATTTTATTGTTAACGATTTAATTATGTTATTACATACTTATACAAGCTGTGTATTTTTATACGCAGTCTATTAGAAAATTCTCATTCATGTTCGTAGCGGGGCTTAACTACATTCGTGAAGAATTTTTTCTGTTAGTCTAATGCAACGTCAACCTGCCTGACGTAATAAAGTGATCTATCCACCTCGATCCCCCCAGGGGATGAAACGACCACCGTGGAAGAAGATCGAGGAAGATCGTGCCAGGCCATGTACCCGGGTCTTTCGCTCGCTCTCTTCTTACGTCAGCCCTTCTTTCTCGCCCTCTCGCTCTCTCCCTTTCTTTCTCGTTGACTGAGACGTCAACCCCCACCCTTCGACCTCTCGGCACGTAACCTTCCTACCTACTGCATCTTACCCACCTACCAAACTACCGATCCTCCAGAAAGAAGAGGGAAGGCAATTTGTCGGTCCGGACGATGCGTATCTTACGCAGCACCTCCGTCTATGGTCTACGTAATGTGCTCTCATCTTTCATCCTCATACACCTTTTCAGTCGAACTGTGAATGAAAATAATCGCGCGTCGTGACGGTCGACTTCTATCGCTGAATTTTGACAAGTTCAAAGATTAATTTAATAGAAAATATTAATTCAAGAGATAAATGTAAATTTAAATAATATAGTAACAAACATCTTTTTCGCAAAATATTTGGGCTTATGGATTAGATTTATGTTTTAGATATAATTTAATGCTTTAGATGTATAAAGAAAATTAAATACAGTTAGATAGAGATTATTAACATCATATTATAAAAGAATATGGATACAACTCTTAACTATGTAATAAATCTTTTCTATTATCATTAGATAAAAATATGATTTCGATAACGAATGATTGAATGAAATAATTGGAGAGGAAAAGTGTTCGATTGAAGATTGTAGATAATGCAAAGAAAGAGAATATCTACAAGCCAGGATTACAACGCGATGTTGTTACCAATAGCGATGACTGTGAAAGCAGAGGTTAAACGTAGCGATGCGCCGTTCTCCACGACGCGGCGGCGAGTTAATCCTCGACTATTCGCGTCACGATAGAACGGACACCCGGAGGAATCTCCTCGAGTGAGTTCTCCATTCAGCGGCCCCGACGTGGAGCGGTGCGACGCGATGCGATGCGATGCGATGCGATGCGATACGATGCGATGCGATGCGATGTCTCGAGGTTCGCGTCGAGAAGCCTTGAATTCACCGGCAGTGATTTGCCAAAAAAAGAAGAGGCCTTCTCGGCGCGCGAGAGAAAGACAGGAGGGAGGAAAAAAGGGAAGAAGACGAGTAGGAAGAAACGACGCTTGTCAAACGCGACCGCGGATACCAGTGCGCCGCGGATATAATAAAGATGGCGATATAGGAGTCATAATGTAGTGGTGTGCTTGCGATGCACCGGTGCACCGTCGCGCATTCCGACGCTCCTACAAGAGATGGAAAGAGAGAGGAGAGGAGAGGCGAGAATCGAGTGAGACAAGACGGGGAGCAGCGGGGCGGTGTCGGAGAAGGCAGCGTCGTCCTCGTCAGCCTCTCACTCACGCGCTCGGGGCCTCGAGACAAGCCCTTACTAATGGAGGAAATAAATTTCGGATTAAATCGTAGCCCGGCTACTTTATAAGGCTGCTTGCTCTCGCCCGGATGGCGAAGTGAGGTGCATGTGTGACGCCATGGGCCTCTCTTGACATCCATGGACGGTCCACCATGTTCGTCGAACGGCCACCCGGCCCTTCTTTCCCCGCCTTCTCTTCCTCTCTCCCTCTAGTTTTCTTCTTTACTTTCCTTTTCACCCTGCCTCGCCACGTCGGCTATGGCTTCGCCCGCGTGTCCTTTCCTTTCTCTCTTTCGTTTCTGTACTCTCATCTCTTCTGATCCCACGTCTGTTGCCGTATCCTCTCCTCCCTCCCCATCCCACCCCTCCTCACGCCAATGTGCACATAGATGAACGATCAACGTCCATGTGAAATGGAATACTCGCGTGTTGCTTCTGAACACGTGTACGTGCGCGATAATACGAAAGAGAGTGTGGCGGAAAAAGGAAGAGGTGGTAGAAGAAGAGGAGGAGATGCAGGACGAAGGAGATGGGGTACCGAAGGGGGAAAAGTAGTTAGTGGGGGAGGATGACGGGACGGGACGGGACGGGACGGGACGGGATGGGACGGGGGAGGACAGAGGGGGCAGGAGGGACCACGCTGTGCTGTCCTCCATAAATCTATCAGCCGCGGTTGTATAAATACGACTCAATGAGGCGGCCGTGAATCACCCTGACGTGCTTCATAAGTCCCGGGAGTTTATTAAACCGGCGGGCATTTCTCATGTCGGGGGATAAGATCAATACGGCCGCGCGCGGCCACGGTTGCCCCTAACCTCCGCGGGGTCCCTCCCTCGTCCCTCGACGTCTCCCCCTCCCCCTCCCCCTCCCCGCCCTGGAGTTGTCCAGTCTCACGAACCTAAATAATAAGGTAAATAATAGGAAATAATCGCCGGCTATCGCGTGAGCACGCCGCGGGACTCTACCTGCCTCTCCAACGTGGTAATGCTCACTTTATTCTGAGATGCGCCTGGACCAGAGGGCACGTTTCTCATTGCCAAAGGGGAAAGCTGCATTCCTCCGCATTACCGTGTCGCGATTACATTAAATTCGCAGTAACGCGCGCCACCGTGATTGTTTCGAGAACACGTTTACAAGACGCGTTTACTCCGAGTTTTAAAGTCTCGTTTTGAAGGCAGCGAATCAAGGAATTCGGTTCTCGTGATAGCACACGAGAGCGAACGCGAGAGCTGAGAGCGAGCCACGCAATTCCAAACGCATAAATCCCAATTGACGCGTGCCGCGGTAACGAGGATATAACATACGTTCTCCGAAAGACGTCCAGTCTTACTAGCGACGCAGAAGGTCGATCTTACAGCGCTTACAATGTTTTTTTCTTACGGTACTTTGCAAGTTTGTATGCTACAAACAGAAGTTGCAGAAGTTAAATCGCCTTCTTCAAAAACTATTTTTTTTTTTTTTTAAGAAAATGATTTTATTCGTCTTTAGTTTCGATCCATACATTTTAGTTCAGGTTTTTCAAACGTGAAATATCCGAATATGATTGTCTCTTAACCCATATCAGAATACCCCTTTTTTTAAACATGCAATTTCTTGAAATTTAAATTTTTATTAGTCTTATTTTTTTTTTAATTTTTCAAATTCAGAACTGTAAAAAATAAGATTTCGATACATAAAATTATTCCAAATCATTACTATTTAAAAATTAGCAAAAAATCTCTAGACCACTAGAATTTATACATGTTCCAGTTACGAGGTAAGAGTGTGAAATTTCATTACTCGCAGTATGACTCTATCTATGCGCGACTCGCGATGCACAGATATTTCTAATTGCTACGTAGCGTTACCGAGATCGAATGGCTTAAGGCGGGTTGCGTAGAGAGACAAATGGTCGATGGAAGAGACTCAGGAAAACAAGAGGCGGCTATGTAGGTGATGGCGCAGGTCGGAAACTATATTCCTTACCCGGAATTGAGGGTTTAATTCGAATCGCTGCACGGAATCGCGCCCTCCTTTCGATGGTAACGTGGTCTTTAATTAGAGACCGATAAATTCTGACTCGGTAACCTCCCCTTTCCTCAGGATGTCAGCCTCTTTCTCTCCTATTTCTTTTCCGTCCCTCACAAGAGTGTCCAATCGGCAGTCGCGGTTGGCCGTGAACCGCGAGCTGAGAAACCATGACGATTATTTACCTTCTCTATTTCCCAATTGTGTCCACCTCCTCCCCCTTTTTCTTGATAATTTCGATCACGAAACGGCGAAACAAACGTGCTTCGCCGAACGCTTTACGCTCGCGCGTTCGTATAATATAGATGCGTTTATTGTGGGCGTCGCGCTGCACGCCCGTATACAGTTGTTTCGGCGTCCGATTATCTACTCGGCAGCATCGGCAAAGTTGTGATTTAGTATTTTCCACGCCGTTAATTTATTGCCAAGCCTACCACGTTACGGTTAAACATAGTTCATTACCGCGAGCTGTAATTAAAGCATATAATAACGAGTCGTAACCCTCGAGGCCTCCGCTCTTGTAAATCTTGTGGCCGACAACCCCGCTCGCCAGCCCTCACCTCGAGCGCCCTACTTTGAGCTTTGAGATCCGCGAAGAAGGTGGAAAGACAAAGTCTCTGGTAAGCCAAAGAGAGAAAGAGGAAGAAAGAAAGGGAAACAGAGAGGAATCGCAAAAGAACTCGAATAAAAAAGCGCCAAAAGGAGGAAGTTAGCAAGCTCGTTGAAAGTGAGGAAATAAATTAATGAACTCCTAATCAAAATGATCGTTCCATTTTCTTTGTTCCTTTACTTATATGTGACGTGTTGAAGTTTCTGAACATCGAATAATCGCGCGTTGTTCATTTTAAGCTCACTTTCACGGTGGTATTATAATAAGAAGCAAATTAATTTCACACGAATTACATAGGATTAAACAAAACAAATACCAGCATACAGTTTATATATTAACTCATATTTAAATTTCTAAACTTCATTATAAATCGTTTCGTGAAGAAAATATCTACATTCTCATGTGAATTTGAAATAATCGCAACACATTTTATCTCTCAATTTTAAATTAATCATCACTAGATAAAAATCTGATGAAAAATTTTACACAAGAAGAACTTTACAAAAAATTAAATTCAGCCTATTTAATGATTAATTAATTAAAACTTCGTCACAATTGATTCGACATGCTGCATTTATCTAGGTCGAAGAGCGAGATTATCGCGTTATCACACAAACGGAGGATGCGTAAACGTACGGCCGTTGTACGCATCACGTAATCCCGTAACGCCATACACGGACTACGGAGATGCAGAAAATCGCTAGTTGGCGATTTACCTTCGTCCTCTGGGGCTTTAACGCGATTCGTGCTATCCATGGATGAACACGCTGCGACGTGTTGGCACGAAAGGCGGGGGATGTCTGGGATGGTGGGTTCGGAAGGAGGATGAGGAGTAGATGGAGGTTGAATGTTTCTTCTAGGAGCCCGCCGCGCGATTTATGGAGCGAAGTGACGGGAGGTGTTTATTGTGCAGCATCTGTTACGTTACTCTGGCTCTGCAGACCCTCCTCGCGTTCCCCGGCCCTACTCTCCCTCTTGCTGCCACTCTTTCTCGCTCTCCTACCCTTCCGCCGCCGGCTTTCTTTCTCTTTCCGCCGCTCGCTCGTTCATTCGTTCGTTCTCCAAGCTCTCGCAGGTTCACGCCAACCCGCCGTCATACATACAACAGACGCCCTCGATTTATAGTTTTGAATTAGATGGAAGTAAAGGAAAGGTCGCTGGTTGCCGTTGCGTAAATTTCAACAACGCCGAGCTTTCGACCTCTCGTCTCTACTCCCGTCCCTCCCTCCCTCTCGATTCTCATGTACGCCTCTCGCCACCTCTAGATATTTCCGTACTTTCGATTCGCCACACAAATTCGCGCGACAATTGAAAAAGCTAATTGTCTTTGCTTAATTAAAATCCAGTCGTTATTTTGCGAATGTGTTTAATCATGCGTATCTCTCGCGCGGGGGTTCACCACGTTAAAATTTCGCTCGCGCTGCGCGCGGTTTTATAGATGCAGCCTTGATAAAAACATAATTATGAAATGTAGGAAGGACATCGCGGGGTACCGCGAACCGTCTTCCGACCGACAGCGACAGCACTGAGAAGTAAAGGCGTAAATCTGCTCGGAGTAGCGACGTAGGAAAACAAGTTGTCACCGCTGGCTTCCACCTCCTTTATCTCGACAGCGGACGAGTTTTTACAGTGGACGTGCGAATGTGTCGCAGTATCGAGATTAGTAGCGACGTCGCCGGGCGTGAAGACCTCAGATTTCTCACCTACTTGGTCTTTCGATATATCAAATTCGGCTTCTCTGAACAACGCATAAACCTTTATGTAGATGTTGCCTATTGTTTCACATTCTAACCAAAAGAATCACCGAATACTGAATTCGATAGCAGACATTAAGATTTATGTTGAAAATATGAACCGACCGTAGATTAAAAATAAAAAATTAAAATTTTTTGCAGATACAATATGATTTAAATGATTTTTAATTTAGAAACTATCAGCACATGATACACTCATATTTCTTTCTCTTTAAAGCTGTTCAAAATATGTTTGGATTTCCTATTTTATTCTTAAAAGCACAAATACTATGTATCATCCAATTCATTAAATAGGGTTTGGTTTTTAGAAATTTTTTAATTAAAACCCCAAAAATACTTTGAACAAATGGATGACTTGATCATAATCTGACATTTCCTAATTTTTTTCGTAAATCGTAAGTAATGTAAAAATAGTTTAAACTAAAGTTGTTTAAAAGATCAACAATACTTCACTCAATCTATGTTCTTATTAAAAATTTTAAACTTGACCCAGATTTCTGATAATTTCTGAAATGTCACCATAATTCAAATAGATTTTGGTTAATGAAAATTTTTTTCCAACTTTCAACAACCAATTTCCAAGAAAAAAAAAAGAAGGATATGGGTAATCTGATAAATGTTATATGTGCTACGATTTCCGAATTAAAAATAGTAACTGAAATAAATATGTACGTAAAATTACAGAACAAATTAATTACAAAACATATTATTTATAGCACTAACTCCCGTTTAAATCAATGAAGCTTTTATTACTGAATTGTGTATTCACATTCGTGGTCTTAAGACAATTTGTTTAAAAATAATAACATTAATATATATATATATATATATAAAATATTGAATTATTTCAAATGACATATCTGTAAATGGTATATTCAAAATTCGATTGACTAACAAAGAGAAAAAAAAACCGAATGGAGATTTATAAAAATATTTTCACGCAGCAACTGTTTCAGTGGCACGCGATACGCACCACTTGACACGAATACTACATTGTTCCATTACAGTTTTATCATGTCGCGATACCATCCATTTACGTTAACATTTAGCGCTATAAAAATTAATTATATCGATGTTATAGTCGATTGACTATTGAACGCATTCGAGGGTTATATCGGTTATAAGGTTATTTCGCCTACAATATAAATACATACGGCCGATCCTTTATTTCGATCGATGTTAATAGTCATATGCTCGTATTACATTAAAAAGTATTATTTGCTTACCGATGTAGATCTAGTTGGATCAAATGCTATAATTAACGATTACGCATTAATAATTGATCGAGCAAGAATATTCGAACAAGGGTGAACCACCTGACGAAGAATCGCTCTGGTATCTTGCTGCTTGCATCGCACTTTTGCGAAACGCTAATTGGTCGTCAAGACGCGAGAGAACATTCCAGGAAGACGACGCGCCGTTGAGTCGAGCGCGAGTCGAGCGTTTTCGTCGACCGTTCATTAAAGTGAGAAAGGAGTAATGTGGATTGACATCAGGGACGCATGCCGTGCGAGTTACGTGGACATCGCGATCCCGCGGGGCCGTAAACGCATCGTCGGGACGCACTTAAAGCGCATCACAGCACGGACCGGCCACCTTCTCGGCTATCCGCGATGGATTTCAACGGGGATAATATCCTGTCATCGTATAACCGATCTCAACATCCGCGAGTACGAGTTTCGCGTTACTGGTTTAATCATGGCGCTCTGATAGATGCCCATAAACGTGAAGTTACGTCAATAATCTTTTACGGTGATGCAAATGTGAGCAATCTATTCGTGTATTGAACGTAGAATTTATAGCTTCTGTACAAAGATTATCAGAGTAAGAGAGGGGCATTCAAGTGACTAGAAATTTTGCCTTTTAAAGCGATAGTTTTAAAAATAAATGACACAACTTAGTTCAATAGTAACTTAATAATAATGTCATATAACTAAATCCTCTTATTGAGTACATCATTCTTATTATTAAATAGTGCAGTGTAGTAAATTATTTTATGATTTCATAATGTTGGTCCAACCATCCATTTGTCTGTCTGAAATACTTCTCAGAAACGGTTTAACTTTTTAAAATTCTGTTTTCAGTTATATAGATATTTAAGAATTGTTTAGGTCAACCGAGGCAAAGTACGACGAGTTATGAATCGGTTAGGAACCTTAATCAAGATTAAGATCAATTTTGACGAAGTTCTTGCGATAGTTACAGATTTTTCGCTACTTTGTAGCTATTATATATCCGCAAAAAGTTTATTAGTTTTCTTCATACATTTGAAAAATAATGCACTTGTATATCTCGTTTCATCAATTATTAAGCGTTATTCCGCCGAATCAATTAGTAACGTCGAAAATCGTTCGCAAATGTCGAGGTGATTACCAGAGTAGAACGGATGTCTGATCGCCGCCACGCCACGCCCGCGATGGCGCAGTCCGAATTGGCGACCGGCGTGGCACTTCAGAATCGGAAGCAACGCGAGATCGCTCGGTCGCCAAGTCCTCTTTGCAGCCTCGCAGCGGCGTCAAGTGCAGGCGGCGGCATGACGTCAGCCGTGCGACAGTCAACAAAGACCGGCGCGAGAACTACCGTGTCGGGAATGGAGGAGAATGGGGGGGGGGGGTTGGAGGAGAGAGCGAGCTCGTCGAAGTCCGCGGACGTACACGCGTACACGCGTAGTGTTCGCGACGTAGAACAGCGTGGCGAGAGGGTTACGTAGGGTTGGGAGGGGAGGGGTAGGGAGGGGCGCGAGGGGTCGACTTGCCAGGGAGAGACGTGTCACTCACTCATTCCGTGTCACTTACACAAACAGACGTACATCACGGGCAGGCAGGCAGCTAGCTACGTGTTCCCTTTTATGTTCCCACACGCGCGCTCGCATAAACCTGTCAGTCTCGTGTCACGTGCAGCGCAGTCATTCACTGTCGCCGGCAGCGCACCGGCACTCACGACCGTCCTGCTGCCGGCGGTTGAGAGCAAACCCCCTCTCTCCTCCTTCCCCCCTCGCTCCGTGTCTTGCTAAATAAGAGTGCGGTATAAGGAGTGTGTTCCTAGGAATCTTGACGAAGTTCGAACGACGGTCCGTTCGAGCACGACGACCATTGCGAGTTGTGAAGTGAGATTCCGCGAACTGCAGTGAAATCGCGCCTTGCGATAATTTAACAGGAAGCCTTTACTTCAATGCGACAGATACGTGGGACAAAGTACAAATTGCGTCCCATTGATTGACTGACTTGAGTACTTCAATGCACCTGAATTTTACTGATTATATGTCGTTTTGCTGTATTCGAACGTATAGCAACAATTTAAGTGACATTGTACGATGAATGATATGAGATCCAAGACGCACCAAATAATACTTATGCCAGTGAATACAAAGCATATAAGATTGTAGAATGTTAGAAAGATAATTCGAACAAAAATTAATTTTATTTAATATGAAAAGTCAAGTAAGAAATACAAGTATATACTAAAAAAATAATCTTTATCTTAATCAATCGATTTCAGATTTTCTTTCGTTAGGGAGAAACTAGTTCTAATAGATGTTTACAGTGAGTTGACTGCAGGCGGCAATAAATTTACATTGAATCCAGTTTAACTGGTTGACAGACGTATGTAATCGTATCGTTTAAATCTAGCTATGTATTTATTAGCGATATTACAATTCCCATGGAAACATCGTATAAGTCAGAATCGGTATCAGCGTAATTTACTACATCTGCAAATGACAATTTAACATTTCCTTCAAATCAACATAACACAGCAGCGATTATTTGCGAACGTTATTAGCCGCACCCACGACAGATTGCACAATTTTGTTATAGAGTCGATAGTTTTATTAGTTTGCCCACTTAGATTAACACATTTCGCGCGAGCGAAAAAAATTTAGTGACACAAGATTCTAGCGAATCAATCTTATCGAGATTTAAAAATGAAGAATTTTGTTATAAAGGAGAGATAAAGATGTTTTGACTGTACAATATCAGTTATTATAAAAATATCAGCCAAAAATTTTGATTGCAAAACAAAGAAACAAAATTGAAAAAAAAAAAACAAAATAAATAATAATTTGGTTTTATGCGAAATGATCATATTTTGCTGTAGTTTTAAATAAATAATTTTCAAATAATAAAATTAAATGGATCCAAATGAAACTTTTACATAATATATCAAAGTTTCATTAGTATGTATAAAAAAATTTGATTTAATTCTTAATGCTACGACTTTACTAAATTTCCAAAAAAAGTATTATAAAATGCGATTTTACGTAAGAATCAAGGCAACCAAAAAATTTGAAAAATTAAATAACTTTTAAATCAATAAAAAAATTGTAGTCAAATTTTATACATATATTCAGACGGAATAATAAAATAGTAATGAAATTTTTTATGTTTTTGACAATGCTTTAAGATGTGACACATACAATCTTAATTGATGATCACAAGTGACGCGTGAAAAGCCAAAGTTGCATCCGAAGAATAGCGATGGAGTCATTGAAGCGGTGACGGAGGGGAAAGTCTTGATAATTTTGCGCCACGTAAGTCAGATCGCGGATTATACGTATATCAAGCTCGTCCACGAGCGAACAGCGCAGAGCCCTCGAGGTTTTATGAGATATGAAAATGAGGACGGCCGTAATAAAAGTGATGTAGGAGGCTCCTCAGAGTCGTTCCTGAAGGCGCCACGAGTCACTCGTCAGGTTTATGCGGAGACGTCCATCATCTCCGTGACGTACTTCATTGCCTCCTGGGCAAACTCGGGCTCTCCGGCTCTACGTCCCACCGTATCCCTCTTTCCCCTTTGCTCTCGCCTCCGTTCTTCCATGAACTGTCTCGCACGATCTCGTCCGCTCGGATCCCCGACTTTTCTCTTTTTGATAGATTCTAGTTCCGTTTTATACGAGCTCTTTCTCTCGCCTTCGTGACTTTTTCCCTTTGCGAAATCTACGATCCCGCGCCAGAAGTACCTACTTGCCGCAATGTTGGCGCATCAGAACATCTTCGCGTTGCGTCATCGCGAGCTACATGGAATTATCTTGAAGATTTCTTTCGAGGTGATACTTTGCTAAAAAATCAACGTAGTAACAGCAATACAAGTTCTTTTGCTGCAGCAGCAAATGCACTTTTAGCAAACGTTTTATCCTTGTTTAACGTAGGCAAACAACAAGGATGTAATGATTCATTGTATTACACTGTGTCCTTACTGGAAAGCACCCCATTACATTGAAAGAAAAGATTGGCTGTTGCAGCAAATTAGATAAAATATGGCATAGCATTTTTAATTGGTTGCTGCAGCCAATTGTTGGTTGTATTAATCTATTCGCAATATCAGTATAGGATTTCGATTGGTTAACATAACCAATCTTTTCTTTCAATGTAGTTGTACCGCTGAAAAGTTTATTTGCTATGCGTGAATACGTGTTCCGTTTTCGGAAGTCGCGGGATACGTAGGTCGGACCTCACCGTCCTCGAGGCTTCGTTACAATCGTCCACCCTCGATGAAGTTGGGGTCGAATCCCTAGTGATCTACGATTTTATTCGCCGATATACCATTCGGTCTTATCTTAAGATGGAAGCTTTTTTTATGCCAACGGTCCAGACCACCTTGAACGACAGGATCTCGATGGTTGACCGCGAGTCGACGATCGTAAATTCGCGTTATCGATGACGGGTTATGAACGTATCTTCGACCGCGAAAAAAGGGGGCTCCGCGACGTCAGCGAAGTTACGTACGATCGCGTTGTATCGATAAACCAAAGTGAAACGAGTCCGCGGCAACAAATTAACGGGCCGCCACACCGCAACGTTGATTCGCGATTCCCGAGTGACTCATGGCTGACTATAATTACACGAGTACCTGGCGGCTCCGAGCGTATTAATCGTAAATTCGCGCGACTTACGAGCGTTTGACGGCGCGTGATCGAGCCGTTTCTTTCTTTCTCTCTCTCTCTCTCTCTCCTGGGGCGTAGGTGGGAATGTATTTTTACGAGCTCCTCGCGGGCCTCGTCCGGAGAAATGTCGCCTCGAAACTAACCAAGGCGATTCGACGATCGTAATTCAGCATCGAACTGTGACATTTTGCAAATCTGCATCGATAGGCTGGCGGCTGTTTGTCGTGTCCGCGCGCTAAGTTACGACTTTATTCGACTGCGAACGGCGACGACGACTCGAGGAATCCGTAGTCGCGCCGGAGTGAGGTCGTCGTACTTTATGGATCGCGCGTTCACGGATACCAGGATCGACGCGACATCAGCCGCGATTTCGTCGACTGACGACTATAATTCTGACTGATCTATGTTCTCGCCACGCTGCGACAAGTATCAAGGACTCTGGCGAATGTTTCGTCTTTTCTTTTTTTTTTCTTACGATCACGAGCGCCGATAATTTGAATACAGTATCGTTCCGAAAGATCAATGACGACGCGAATCTCAAAGTCCAACTATCGCCAAATTAGCATTTATGACCCGCGAATAAATGTCGGTATTAAAGGAGCTTTTGGACGTTAATTACCAGACCCTCGAAAGTCTGATACTAAAAATATAAGATAGAAACAAAAAGCAAAAATCATCCGTCATTCGTTTTTTATTTTATTTGATTGAAAATTTATCATATTTGTCTCCGACGGCGAATAAATTATATTTTTATCTATATTTCTCAGAAAAACGTACATCAAATTTTTGTCGAACAAATTTAGCAGAAACGGACTCATTGATTAACCTTTAAGTGGGATGTTCAGAACATCCGATAATTTTAACAATAAATTTTATTTTTATACTTATATTTTTTAGTAGTACATTGTAGAGTTAATCTTACATTGTTTATATTATGAGAAGAATGTACAAATGATTAACTTTAAAACTTCTGGGCAGTCTTTTTATTTTGCTTTTCCAGAGCAAAGTTTTTAAGATAAATTATACTTAGTTGTAATAACTGTGGATTTAACAAACAGATTAAAAATCAAATCTTAAATTAAAATTCATTTATTAAATTGGATGTACGTCTGTTACACTGTTATAATACTCAATCATCGAGCTTTATCTTAGTTTTTGTTAATTAAATATGTCGTTTTTCTGTAAACAACGGATTCAATATTTGCGAGGGTAGAAATCGAATTTTTACATGTCTCGTTGGCACCCCTTCCGCCTTTCGACACTAGCGCGAGACGACCCTTCGTTTTTCTCGCCGCGGTAACACGGAAAAGTGAAATATTCCCGTGTAAGACACGATCCTCGAACGTACGCGAACACGAGGGAGTGCGACGGCAAAGGAGAGTCTAACGTAGCGAGGGAGGAAGAGAGCACATCGGGGGACAAACTCGGTTACGAAGAGGATTCTCGGCCACGGAAAGGAGGTAGCAAGGAAGCCAGAAGGGAGGTCAGGGAAGAAACGTGGGCGCAGATAAATCGGTTTTGCCGCCGTGAGAGGCGGCTCGCGCGAACGTGTCTCCATTAAGGCAGGCAAACTTTGCGTTGATCTCTCGACGAGAGCCCGTTCCCCAAGTCTTTCGTCCCGCAGTTCTGGTGTGGATGAGGCCTTAAGCGAGGTAGGAAAGAAAGAGAGCAAAACTATTCGCGCGAGGTGACCGTTTGATGGACAACCGAGGCACTGACCCGAGGAAGTTCTTGTTCCTCTCTCTCCCCCCCTCCCCTCTCTCTCTCTCTCTGCTCCGCACTCTATTCTCCTTCTGCTCTTCCTCTTTCAACGATTGCATAGCTATTCTGTTGAACGTGACTGCTTTAAAGCATACCGAAAGATATTTCAAATGGAGATTGTTTTAACGCCTAGCCGCATGATGTCTCGACAGAGATCTCAGTATTTCAATCCTCTTATTAATTTTACTTCAATATGTGTATTATTTATTATTAGTAATTTACATTATTTTGCATGTTATTTTCATATTAATAAATTTTATTTGTACATTAAAACGCATTCTTTATGCTATTACATGTTTGTATGTAATATGTTATATATAATTTATTTTAGAATACATATATAGATCAATAAATGAAAATAATCACGTAAATATATCTCATTCATTAAAAAATATTGCTCTGCACTTTTTGCTCCAAGAGCAATGTATGTAAAAGTTTGTTTTCGAGAAATGCAGGCTACCATTTAGTCACTTCAATCACTTTTTATCACTTTTTTTAACAAGTCACTAAATAGTCACTAAATAGAACTATCGTTCAAAATGAATTATTATATTGTATATTCACCTTTTTTTTTCTTAAACTGACTTGAATTTTGGAAAATGTAAGTGTTTTATTCATATTTTGTTGTGTGTCGTCTGATAACAATTGCTCTTACTGTTACTCACTGAATATTAAGCCGATGTCTCAGCATCTGATTACTAGTTTGAATGTTCGTGCGATTTCTCGTGTCACGTACAAAGTACTGCTGCGTGCGAGTGAGATAACGTTTCATGAAGAGACACAACGTTTGCCGACCACATTCGATTTATTCGAATTGACTATCTCAACTGGTGCGCAATCTCTGTCACACAGTTGTGTTCTCAATCGTATAAACATTTGGACCTTATTTTGCATTTCACGAGCTGAATGTTACAGTTGTATACTAATTTAATCTGAATGTAAAAGTGAGATATCTCAATTGATAAAATGCCCAAGAATACTTTATCAAATAGCACAATAAAATTTATTGAGGATTTTGCGGTTTAACTCATTTCTATATTTCCATTAAACATACATCTTTACCTCGTTTTGTATACAACGGTTTTAAAGTGCACTAAGTGCATACCAGTTCTGTCAATGAAAAATGCTGTTAGATAAATGATGTGATGGTTGATATAAAACGCTGTTGAAAAAAAAAATGTAATAGATAACGGTAACGAGTTACTTTTTAAAAATAACTTTCCTAATTGTGAATAAAAATTTATAAGAAATAAAATATTAAAGATATTTTGATAATTTTTTCAGCAAAAAAAAAATAGAAATTAGTAAAACTTGACTATTGCGAGAATTTTTTTTGTCTAATATTTTAAAAATCGTTTTTAAAATATTAATTTTAAAATGCTAAATTAATTTGTAATATTTATACTTTGATATACAATTTTTATTTAAAAATCATACTTAAGACAAATTTTCATACAATACATCAGACTATAAAAAAACCTCTTAGAAATCAATTTAAATTCAATTTGTATTCTTTATTGGATAGTCGTCTTTAAAGTGAGCTTTTTTTCAACTTAACTGCTTAATGGTTTCTGAGTTAGAGTCCTGGTTTTTAGAGTTCATGTTGTGAAAAAAATTTACTATATATTAAATTATCTAAAACACGCAGGAAAATAAGAGTAAATGACTTTTTGCTTAAATAATTTAAATTATTCTATAAAAATTTAATGAAAAATGCCATGTTTGGATACTATTTTAATATTTGAAGGGTCACTTGTTATTTTTTATTGTTGAAAAACAGTCAGTTTCACTTTTTTTTTAACTGATGAGTGATGACTGAATGGCAACGCTGGAAATGCTGTTTTCATCATTTCTATCAATATACATAAAGAATACTTTCCCACAAATTTTCGATTTCTTCGTAGCGATTCGCAAAATAGTTCTCATGTTATCTTTAGCCTACTGAACGCAATTAACAATTAGACTTCGCCTTGCGCCTATGTATAATAACGGCGAGAAAAGCGTTACCGTAGTCAGATATCATCACGAGAGATGCATCGTGACATACTTTAGTGGATCCAAGTCTTCCGACATAGTAGCCCCGAGGAGATCTCCGCTCGGAGACATTCACCAACAGAAGAGGTTACGAAGACAGAGAAGAGAAGACGAGGGCCGAGCGAAGAGAGAGAGAGAGAGAGAGAGAGAGAGAGAGAGAGAGACGGGAGCGCTATTTTTGCACGGGCGTTAAGAAGTCATCCCTCTTAACCGTCCCCTCGCTTCCCTTCGGCCGCTGTCGCGTTACTTCTTCGTGAGGAGCGAAACCCGTTGCTCCTCGACAGGTGACAGCCCGAAATACGACAGTTCGATGTGGTCACTTGTCTTTCAGTCGTGTCGCATCGCGAAATAAAATGTTCCTGCAGAAGCCAGTAGTAGGGGAAGAATAGGGATGAGAACGAGTGGAGCGCGGGAAGGAAGGGAGGCGAAGAGGAGGACTCGCAGTGGGATGCCACGGATGCTCTCTCGCATCGACTACCTTCTCGCGCTTCATCGTATCGGAGTCTGTTTCCGCCCGGTTCCTTCCCTCCTTGTTTCATTCGACGCATTCCCACCGCCTTCCTCTTCTTTATCTCTCTTTACGGACTTATTCCGTCTTTCCCTCGCCGCGCCCGATATATTTACCGCCTCGTGTCGCCGAGTGGATCTTGTTTGTATCACACCGCTACTTCTCCGGGCCCGCTTGCCGTTCGCCCTCCAAAACTGTCTCGCCACCACGATTTATGTTTCCTCCGACCCAGCGGCGGATTGATCCCTTTTTGTTGTCGGATGTATACGTGTGTGGCAGCGCGGCGCCTCCTTCACTCTCCCCTCCCCCCCTCCCAACTCCTTCTCCCCTTTCTGGCTCCCTGCACGCTCACGCGCGCGAGCACAGATCTCCCGCACACGACTGACTATATCCCCGCTCGTCATGCAGTAGACGGCCTCCTTCGTTCTCAGATTCTCCCCTTACTTCGCCTTCTTCCGAGACTTCTTTTCAGCGATTCTGTCATCCTCCTCCGCCCGTTCACTCTTTTCTTCCTTTGACGGCGCTTTATAGACTCGTGACTTCCGTATCGCGTGCGAGAGATTTACGCGCGAGCGCTCCTGGACGGACGATTGAGCATTACGATTTCTCGGTGCCCGGAAGCTTTTACATCGACGACCGTGATGGACAAATAATTTACAAGTCGATTTTTACACGTGGCATTCTTCGCTTTCTCGTAAAGAACAAATGATTTTATTCCTGTGACTGACACATGTCCATCTTGCTTTTCAAAATAAATGCATCAGATGTCAGACCGAGAATTCCTTTATACAATATATTTATATTTACAAGAAATTTTTGCAAGATTCTATCAATACACGCACTTTTTACATTGGCTAAATTAAATAGAATCAACGTTGATGATTTTATTTGGCACACGTCTCGACAAGAACTCGAGAGAATTAATTACGCGGCGCGGGCGATCCACCGTCGCATTTCCAATTACTGCGTTTTTTCCCAGCATCCGCGCAATTTTCATAGTCGCGTGCCGCGAGGGTGTACACGGATCCGTGAACTTTTTTTCCAGTGCTCACGCAACGGAGACGAGCACACGAATCCGACAACGACAAAACCACCTTAAGGCTGGCGTGAGCGTTTCGCTGCAGAGAAACGAAACGTGCGGAAGGGAAGCCGAGGGACGGAGAGGGCGAAAGGAGAAACGAGAGAAGGGAGCGAAAGGCGCATTTGTAAATGCGGCACGTTCGGCTTTTAAACCTATCTGCATGACACGCAGGCAGGCCTGCACTTTCGAGTTACGATCTCGCGCACGGGATTTCGATAAATGCTAAACGTGAACACGTGAGCTTTCTCGTCGGGGCCACACTTTATTGCTCAGCGTCGAAGCGACGGAGGCGACTCCCCCTTGCAAACAACCACCGACACCGCAACCCACCATCACCATCGCGTCGTCTATACACACCCGTTGCCCGTACACACGCGAGTTACATAAAATATACGCGTATATGCGTTACCAACAAACACATACATAGAGAATACGCCGAGAGAGAGAGAGCGACGATGTCCTTCTCTCGCGCGTGTGAATGCGCAGAGGCAACGAGTTGAGGAATTTTTCAGGCTGACTGACGAGGCAAGATCCTCGTTACTCGAGTGCCATTGTAAGGTTCAGGGCATATACGTGCCCTTCCGCGAACCCACGTCCACCTCGAGTCTCGATACACGTGCAACGCGCCGCGCCTTGTCGGCTGCACCTGCATCTGCGCTCACGGACACGTACTCGCTTTGTTTTGATCTACGTCGACGAGCAATGCGGCGTACCAGTATCCACGTCTATATTCATATTCGATCTTCTCGCTTCAAGATGCTTGCTCGAATGGCGCGTTTAATAATAAAATAGTAGGAAGAAATGTTTTTGTGAGTAAATTTGCAAATTTGTTGGAATTTAATTGTTTCAGTTTGTACTTGTATTTTTTTGTAAAATTTGGAAATACTAATAACGTAAAAACAATATTATATCATAATTTCAATTTTGATTTTACGATACACCTTCGCGATACACACATTGATACTTTTTTTTAAATACAATATATAACGTGAATAAATAACAATAGAAACTTTTTAGCTATTTCGATGACTGTGGCAATGTCAGATAAAAAGTAAGCATAAATAATACGTTCGGATGAAACATACGTTTTCACAGCACGTCGTCATTCTAATTTCAGCATCGCGATAAATAAAGACTTCTCGATTACCACTCGTACCTCTGTCATCGCGGATACGAGCACTCTCGCGGCCATCTCTACTCGAGCTTCTGTCCCTTTGCCGTACCTTGACAACGACAGAATTACTGTTGTGTAACGTCATAAACGTCGAGGAACAAGACGCGTTCGCGGGTATGCGAAAAAGACGAAAGGGACGCGAACACGAGGAGTAGGAGCGGGAAATGGAGACCAAGTGGCAATAACTGTCCGTGGCTGCATCTGTTCAGAAGTCATTTGCAAACATCGTGAACGACGTAAATCAATCGCGGGCGCAGTTGTCACGAGTTTTCGCGCGCCGCGGGCAGATTAATTCTCGCTTTGATACGCAACCTTTCGTAGAAAGATGAATACCGCCTCTCTGAAACGCTCTTGATTCCGTCCGCTTTTGACCGAACTGTTGCTCGTAAATTAATTCACAGTCTGCTGTCAGAGATACACAGTCTCCGATTGTACAGTTATATTTTCTATCTGGCGTATGAGATAAATATATCTTTTTAACGCAATAAAATTCATAACAAATTTTGTATTACGGCAATATAAGTTTGTGAAAATGAATGGATTATACTACTTAACTTATCGTTCCAACCAACGTGTATATTGATTTTTTTGAATTTTTGAAACGTAAAACTACGAAGACGATTTCGTATCTCTTTCTATTATTAATCTATTTTAAATAAAAGTCCATACGTTTCTTCGTAAGAGAAATATTTTCGTTTAAGCATTTGAGGCACGAATAGATATCTCAAAATAGATAAAAGATAGATTCTTCCGTTATGAAACATTACAGAATATTTTCCATTATACGAAATATTGCCAGCAACATAATATTCTGAGAGAGACGAGTAACTTTGACGAGTTGACTTGACACGAGCTAAAAAGAACAAATGAATCCGATCGGAAAACAATTCCCGAACGGGAGAGGAGGAAAGGGGGAGGGGGCGAAATTGCTGGAAACGTATCGACGAGATAAAGAGAAGACTTAATTTTCTTCAAGAGCATATCGATTCCGGTCTATGCCGGGACCAATGGCCTTGGATAACGCCGGTACATATACACAGCCAAAGAAAGAGAGCCATTGTAAAAAGTCTGGAGCTTTATTATAGTACACGCTATTCCGTTTCGCGGGGCATTCCGTCGCTGACGTGCACGATCCGATGGCGATCCAATTTATGATAATGAATCCCGGAATTTATGGCCATCTTATAATAGAGATATACGTGATGGTGCGAGATGTGATGCCCGGTGTAAATTTAGAGTTCGCCTCCGCGTGCCTGAGGTCCATCCGTCCATCCATGCGTCCATTAAGTCCGCTCCTTTCCTTCGATGGATGGGTGCAACGCCACGGCTGACGTCAGCGTACATTCGCTCGACAAATTTGCGTCTCGCATTCCACCGCACAAGGTCGCCCTCGGGAAGCGCGTCTACGCCACGTAAGACAATAACTCGTAAAAAAGCGTCTGATACTATGATATATTTTATCTCGAGAGATTATTATTAAACACCATACGTTAAGATGAATTCGTGTGGTACGTTACGCTAAAACTTTCGCGTGCGTTCCGCTCGCGCGAGGCGAATGTCAATAAAAATACAATTTATTTCGCGCAAGACTTAACCTCCTTGCTCCGTATTATCGTATCCATGCTGGTACATCATTTGTCTGTTAATTTAACCCCGTAATTTATGCCGTGATTTACGACACAGACGATAATATCTTTAAGACGAGAGATTTTATTTAGATTGAGTGACACGATACGCATGCGAAAACAATTGTACGTGGATTCAACGTCCAGGCATATTGTACGCCTGGAAAGTGAAACTTTCATAAACTTCCGCGCTGAGACATGAAATGTGCGCGTGTAAAACTTTACTACTTCAGCATTAACAAATATAACTTACTCATGTAAATTACAATATGAATAATATGCATGTACATTAAATGTAAATATTTTCTTCTATATTGTTTCCTTTTTCTTAATATTTGAACCTTTTTTTCGCTTGAAAATAGAGATGCAAAAAAGAAAGCATGAACAAGTCATTAATTCTGAACGACAGCACGTCTGGTTCGGTTGAAAAACTTTGCCAGCAGTACACGTTCAGGCGTTGCCCAGGTATTTTCTTTACGTGATCGACGCCGACGATGCCATCGCTATAAAAGGCGACTATGCCGGCCGGCGTTCTCTTTCAGATCGTTCGCGCCGGGCCATCGATATTTAGAGGACGCTCCCGCGGCGGCCTCTTTATCCGATAGCAGTAAAATCGTATTCCAAACCGACCGTAAAGCTGGAGGACATCGTCGAGTTCGAGAATGCGGGGGCGGCGAATGGACGGTACATGAGAGAGGGGTAGACGGTGTACACTCGGTTTGCAAGACACGTCGCAGGGTTGACCCAACCCCTTCCTCACTCCCGTCGGTTAGCTCTCTCACTCTCACTCTTTCTCTCTCTCTCTCTCTCTCTCTCTCTCTCTCTCTCTCTCTCTCTCTCTCTTTCTC
>NW_011627746.1:1991518-2005646 GCF_000204515.1 Acromyrmex echinatior
TTCCTCCCCCTTTCCCTCCTCCCCTCTGTATCTCTCTCTCGTTCTCTCTGCAACGGCGACCCCTCAGGGCTGACCGTTACTTTAGCATCAACAACAATCTCCACCGGCGAACGCCGTTATTCCGTTAGTGTCTTAGTGGCAGCGGAACCGGCGGCACCAATACACCGGTAGACAGGGTTGTCAGTGGTGTATGCGCGCAGAGTTCGAGTGGACTCTCTCCTCCTCCTTCTTCGTCGTCCATCCTGTCGTTTCTCTATCCCTCTTTTCCCGTGGGCGCTCGCTCGCTACTCGTCTTCTTCCTCTTTGTCGCTCACCCCGCTCTCATCCCCTTCCTACCGACGACCGGCCTTTCTGTCTTGCTCGGCCACGGTCCACTCTCCGGCCAGTAATTAAACAGCCACGAGGCGGGCAAATTGAATCAGTCGAAGAGACAAGGGAGCGTCGACGCAGAGGTGACGGCCAACTAGCCACAACTATGGTGTCTATAGTGAAGGGGCCATCGCGGCGTTCTCGCGTGAGTATAGGTGCGAGGCCGAAGCCGGACCGAATGAGGGACAAAATGCGGGGATGGGATGGAGAAAGGGGATCGCCTGGCTTACAGAGGCTAGGTGGACGGATACATCCTGGTCTAGAAGCCAACCACCCCACTGAGAGCCCGGGGAGAGTTCGGGCTATGGACCGCCGCCCATCGCGTCGTCCTTCCACCGGCATCGTTGCCTGACGATGTTGCATTAACTCCCCGTCCTCTCTAAGTGCTAAGTTTACCCCAAGATTGCATAATGCCCGGCCTCCGTGTAGACGAACGTGTCGACGATATCCACGAACGCGGAGACGTTCGATTACGCACGCGTGTGCGTAAAACGTATATACCGATTCTGTAGCGCGCTCTCGATGTTGCGGCTAGTTTGATAGGCTTGTGCGTCAAATATGATATGCTACAAAATGATGGATCGTTATTGATAACGGCCAACTCCCTACGGGAGATAAGTTTCTTGCTCCGACGTGGAGGATGCAAGACGCGGAACGTATTTCGTGACCGTGGCGATAAAACGAGGACAAATTTTAAGTTAAAAATTATCTCACAACTTATCTTTTTCTCCGAGGAACGATAATACGATTACACGTGCGTGACGTAATTTTTGTAAAATTGCTTCTAATTAATAAATTAGATACTGTCAATTAAACATTATTAAATTATAACTAATCATAAATCGATATATACATCGCTATTTAAAGCAAATATTTTACTCAGGTAACGTGGCATTTTATAAAGCGATAATACACAACATTGAAAAAAGCTTAATCGGAGTCTTAAACGGAAGTTAAGTCATACTAAAGTTTTACTTCCGGAAAAATGGTGTGCGCGAGAAAGAATCTAAATACCGAGCGAGCTCCATAACCGCGGCGAAGCGCCATTCCCCAGGATTCATCGAAGGCACCCTTCGTTACGACCACGGCGGTATAATGAAAATATAACAGTTCCTATGCCGCGGAGTTCGTCTGGCAGCCTTCTGGCGCATCAACCTGACACATAAACTCTTATTATGCTATACGTTACCGGGCGGGGGCGCTAATGGAGCCACAAGTCAGCCAGGTATCGTGGCGAGCACCTTGCCGCTGCACCCGTCTACTTATTTTATATTTAAGCGCCGTAAAGAAGGAGCTACTTACCGGACGAAAGGGATATTTAATAATAAATTTTCGTGCGCCGACTCCGGCCATCACGAGCGCCGGCGTCGAGCGCTTACCGACGACGAGCGACGACCTTGATCCTAATTTTCCTCGCGCCACTTCATAGTTGCGTTCTGCGTACACGGAGATAATCGGAGTGGTCGTATATATATATATATAGCGCGCGCGGATGAAAGTCGTCTCGTCGCGTTCGATGTAATTCAAGTTTTTGCGAGGCAAGTGAGCGGTTGCGCGCGATGGCGACAATAACAGTATAAATATAGTATTTCAACGCTCACGCGCGGCCACCCTATCCCCGGCAAATGAGCATCGCACACATTCATGGTATAAACCAAGTTCGCCGAAATGGGGAAATTCGACGACACGACGAGCCTCATCGTCGCTCGACAATCGACGACCGTCGACGATTTAACCGTCGTCGAGTTCGCACGCGCGAACGGGTGAAATCGATAATCGCAAACGAAAACGTATCCATAAATTCCGCGACGCGGCCCGTGTACGGCTGTATGAAAATTACAAAGCTATTAATTATGACCGCGATAAATTAAGCAGCCGTGGGGCCATTATAGAGCGCGAGCCCCGGTGAATTGTTGGTAAACTTGGTCCAAGTACGCAACACGGGCGGTGGTAGTGCTCTCTCGGCCCAACGCGGCTCACCAGGCATATAATAATGGTTGGTTAGAATGCTAATATATGTCCGGACGGCGGTGGCACCGGGGGACCTTGCATCATCGGAGGACCCAACTGGGCACTCGCCCGTTCCTGGCCGGACACCGTATAATCTACACCCCGAGACGTTATTACTCCCCGAGACACTAAAACCGCGTCGATGGAGCGGGGGTAGCGCCACCACCAGCGAACCTCTCGCCCGCTGTCGAAGGACCGAAGCTGTTGGCTCCTTTCGACCACCTTGGTACCGACCACCTTCGAGCCACTCTCCAAGTCCCGTGAGGCTAATTGCTGAGAACCCGAATCCGACTACCTCATAGATTCGCCTTGTGTTCGCCGAACGACCGAGCAAACTTGAGAGAAATTGCGCCGGTAAATTTATAGCGAATGTGATATAAGTAGAGAACGACTGCACGAGCTTTTTCCCTGATTGTTGGCGCTCGATACCGTAACCGATGACCAGCAGTCGCATTTCAAAGAGCGGCCCTTAAATCTCGGCCCCTTGATCCATGGATCCGTCGTGGATACGTGTTCCTGAGCTTGATCGCCTCGAGGTCGAAACTTACTTGGCCAGTAGTAGTGGCGGACACTGGACAGACATTTGGAGCTGGCATGAGACTTGCCCGGTAGATATGGTGAGCGGAAGGTTGTAGAGGGCAGAGACGGGGAGGAATGACGAGTCTCGTGCAAGAAGGAGATTTCCTTGCTGTCCCGTCCACATGCTCGATTCAGTTCACCGTCGAGTGGCGAAGTAAGGAAGTGTAGGTTGCGGTGGTGGTTGAGAGGGCCGACACAATGCCCACCCTGCCGGGGGCCACGTCAACTCGAGAGCACTGACCAGGACCTGGCTTTGTACCCGAAGATGTTCTAAGAAGGACTCGCAAACAACCATCATCTCGTCGAGCTTCTTCCTCGTATACATGCGACGCACGGTCTCTCTAATAACCATCGCCTTTATCAAACTATAGAAATTAATTAATCCGCATATAAATATACATATATATAACATAATATAAAGATATATACATATATAAAATTATATATATATATATTAGGTGTTGGAATTAATTCGTAAATTAAAGTGCTAAATTTTCTTCAATTACTAATAATAGTAAGTACTTTAAAATTATCTTACTTATTTAGTTATTTTGTCGCGCAATCATCGATTTTTATTTTCCATGTGTAATTGTGAGTATGCCTATCGTTTAAAGCTGACTTTGTGTTGTATTGGACGAGACGAGACGCTCACCCGAAATACATGTTGCGTGCAGGGGCGAGACGGTACCAAGCATACCGGCTTTACACGGGGGACGACAGGACGCATAATATAACGGACGTGCATAAATCCACGTGCCAGTCAACAATGTACATAAATACTAGCCCCTTGTAACGTGGTCTCTGCGGGTGGATAGCCGGAGCGGGCGGGGGAGAGGATTTGGTGCCAGGGGTGGTTGCCGGCTCGCCGGAGGGACGGTTTAGGGGGGAGTTGAGGTCGCGGCGGAGACTCGTGCAACAACTATGTGGTGTCGCAGTTCCTCACTCCGGGGGGACAGCCCTGTGGTTATGCTCGTCAGTGCGCGCGCGTTGCCGAGAGACGCCTCGAAGCATTCGCCTCGGCCGGCCCGGGTGTATCGAATGAAATTTCGAGTAGGTCGATCGAGAGGCGACTCGTAACGTCGACTTCTCATGGGACGTATAAACTTCGATAATTCTCGGCGCGCGCTGTTATCCCGACTCGTTGCAAAGTAATAACGACGAAGGTTCCGCGATACTTTCCAAAGAAGCAATAAGGGAAAGGCCGTTTAAGTAACACGGTAACCAAGAGAGACGAAATGGAGGGTAGATAGGGAAAGCAGAGAGCAAGGGAGAAAGATAGAAAAACAGAAAGAGAGGGAAAAATTCCGAGGGATCTTGTCGTACTCTCCGAAGGTGCACTCGCGTTCGTAAATACATATATACGTTTCAATCTCCGGCGTAATCCCGGACGGGCGACGGTATTAGAAAAGTTTTTCCTGCTACTACATCACAACGCTTGCTTAGCCGGCTTACGCGTGCCCACTGTGTTCCGCTACATTCCTTCTCGCAACCGCGTTACTCGAAGTGAAACGAGGCAGGCCACCAGTCCGCAGATCGCCGACGAAAAATCAGGAACTACGGGCGATGTCGATACGTAACTCCGGATTTTTCGTATACGGATACTTCCGCGGTCGGACAACGCTATCTTCCCTCTCTTACTCAGAGGCCAGGAGGTAAAGGGCACCAGGGACCGCGACACTAGTTTCACAATCTTATCCGGCTAGCACTGTCCCGTTATCCTCCTGTGTGTACACTAGCTAGAACAGATACCGAGGAGGAGGAGGAGGAGGAGGAAGAAGTGACCTATCCTTTCCATCTGCGTTCTATTTGCTATCTCTCGCCATCCTTCGTCAACCATTCTCTTTTTCGCTCTCACGCCAACTCTTTTTCGTAGGATTCGTACCTATCCGCGCTACTATCGGGTGTGTCCCGCCGACTTCTCCTCGTGAACACCGTCCTCGTAAATACTCGAGTCGATACCCAAGGATATCGGCTAATATTCTAAGAGACGTCGTATCGTGGTCGCCCCTACCGCGAAGCTGGACCAACCCTCTCCCCATGTCTCGTCCCTCCAGCTACACCGGTCGGATCGACCGCCATCGCCGACAACGACTGTACAATATTTATATTATCCCAACAGGACACTCTCGGGTAACACGGACATGATTGCAATCCCGTTCATATATCTTCAGCTATACGGCCGCGCGCGACTCTACACCACGCTGGGGACATATCAAAACCGGCGGCCACCTTGCAACGGGAGCACGGACGACGCCATCATAATATTTTCAGATAAACCTACGATTCCGTCTCTTTCCTATCCTTCTCGTTTCGTGGCCGTCCACGGCCAGCTCCAATACGCCGCTACATTTCGCTCCTGGACGACGCGTAATGCCTTCCGAGTAAATTGATTGAGCACTGCTTGAAGCTTCTCCCCGGGAATTTCTTGTTCCGTTCTATATCGAGTTCCCTTCCAATATAAACAGGAAGAAACGGCCGAGTAATATTTATATTTGATGTAATATTGCAAACGGAAGCAAAAGTTGTGCGAAAAAAAAAACGTTGATAGTGAGAAAACTTAATGCACTATGTAATCAGCGTGGATATACAAATTTATATAAATTTTGTTTGCTTAATAGCGATGTGATAAATTCAATATTCCAATATTATTTCTTCAAGATTAAAATTTGAAATAAGAAATATATAGAAAAAGTTAAAAACTGCAAATAAATTTTAATTACATAGAAATAAAGAAACAAAAAGAAATAAAGAAGCGAGGAAATAAAAATGAATGTTCAATATTTACATTAGGAAAAACATCGGAAATTGTAAGAACGTCAAAGTTAATTCAACGTGAATGCTTCAAGAATCGGTATCAATGAGGAAGCACACTGGTTTTCAATTGATGGGAGGCCAAGTCGACAACGAAGAATACCTTCGCGTTAGCGAGATCGCCGAGAAAAGGGGTGAGAGATCGGGCAGAGAAAAGGGGTGGTAAATGAGGCGGAGCCAATCGTTTCATTGCATCAATAGTCGTAGCGAAGTTATACCAACTTTCTTGATAAATCCCGCTTACTTTGCGCCATAACATAACTTTACAGAATCGGAACCACGGCCATGGAAGAATTGCGATTTGTAACTTTAGATGAGGTCCCCCGCCACCGACCGCCTTCCTTACCGCTCCCTCTCCTTCCTCCTCGACTGTATTACCCCGTTCTATCCGTATCGGCGTGCTATCCTGGTACAGGAATTTTCCTACGAGCGTTCCTTCCGCCGGATTTCGATGGAAAGTCCTCCGGAATCTCTCTCAGTTACGATCGTCTTAACTCTTTGATCTCCGACGTTGTCTAACGGGTTCATAGTCCAGGGACAAATGCGGGGAGGAAGTGACATAAACTTGTAGAGAACGGGAGCGTGTCCTTCTGACGATTGTATAGATAATTTGCATACAATGCATCTTGAATCGATACTGAATTGTATAAGTATTTCGCGGAGGACAGTTTTAAGTTTGACTTGGATCATTAAATATTGAAATTTACGCATTTTTGACACGGCAAAAACGAAAGGGCGAATTATCTGTAATTTTATTTCGCAATTACGACTGTTTTATAAAAATATAAATTATAACGAACTTATATTTCTTTAACATCTCGACGAAAATCCACGTTTATAGAAGCCTTTAAATATGAATGTTTATTGCGCGCTTTATTAATTTTATTTATTTTAGAAGTGTAAAATTGCTTTTAACGTAACAACGAGAGAGCCATAAGCTTCTTATTTCCAATTGTTCGATCTAAAAAAAACCGTTCGCGTTCAGACAGCGTTAATAGTGTTAAGTTCTTTGTGATATTTTAAGATGCTTATCATAGCATCGTTATGAAATTAATGATCAATATAATTTGTGACTTTATTTCCAGTTTCGGTTTACGACTTTGTTAAGTCTGTCAAATCAAATCAGCGCACAGTTTATGGAACTAAAAAATATATTTTTGTATATGAACATTATTAAGCATCAAAATTCGCTTTGATAAAAAATAAGTTTCTTTTTTTACCTTATGATTTATTCTTATCGATAAATTTCACTTATAAGTGTTAAGTTGGATTAAAATCAGTTCGGCAGAACGAGATTGTCCCCTTGCTGATAGGCGTGCATATGCTGGCCGATCGGACAGACCAACGCTGATCTTTCTGGAATTCCGTTTTACGGATTTCCGTTCCGTGACATTCACTACCGCGAAGAGAGCTTTCGGCAAATTGGCATTCTTCTTTCGACCGGGACGACGTTGGATGCGAGCGGGCGGGTTTGACGTTCGCCAGTTCCTTTGAGCGCGAGATCGGGGGTATCCGAGTGAAGTGATCTCCGGCTGCCACGGTCGGCTCTATCCTGTCTGTCTCGCTTCTTCTCACATCTGCACCCTACCTTTCTTCTTCTCTCTTTACCGCCTATTCCTCTCGTCGCGCTCAGGCGGGCTCTTCTAGCAGCGTTCACGGTGGCATTGTACGCGACTAATTAGTCGAAGCGCGAGATCGAGGAGTGAACGGCTTTAATTAACATTCCTGGCTCGCTCACTGCCGCCACCTTCTCGGAAGGGCAAATTGAAGGCTGTAAATGTCGGGAGAATCGCTCGAACCGAGGCGATGGCCCTCCGCACCCTACGTTCACCTCGAAATTAGACTTTCCGTCCCCGGATTTGAGCGCAGGCTCTAATTTTTCGTTTGGTAGTTAAACCGAGAGATAGTGAAAGGGAGATCTTTTTCGCAAAGCCGTCGAGATATCACACTGTCCTTAGAACCGTTTCAAATAGCCGCCATTTAATTGTATATTAAAGAGGATGACTTTATGCAGATTATGTTTAAATATATCTCATTTGGGTTATTTGTAGCAAAATTGTTTTTCTTTAGTTCTCTTAATTTGTAACTAATCGAAATTTTAGTTTATACTGTAATAATATAATAAAAACTCTAACACTCTTTCTCTTTCTCTTTCTCTCTCTCTCTCTCTCTCTCTCTCTCTCTCTCTCTCTAAACATTTATTTGTCAATATAATTTTGATATTTTAATCAATTTTTGAACAACATTATATTTGCTGAGTATTATTATTTTTTTTTTAGTATAAACCCAATTAAAGATTTTTTTTAGAATTTATCTATTTATATGTAAATATATCGAATCAGTATTAATGAAAATACTACAATTTTACATAAGATTAGATTACAAGGTAAATGTCAAACGTACGCTTGGATCATATTTAACGTCGGGGGGAGTTATGTTATCGAGGTGGATCGCGCACGTTGTGCAATTTCGATCATTAATTGCCGTCGATGGATCGCGTCGAATGCGGAAGGTTAATTTTCCGCGAATAATTGGGATCTGGTTGATCGATCTTACCCCCCCTCCCTCCCCCCTCCGGCAAGGTGGCGAAACGGCGTCTAAGTCATCCCATTCGTCTTCGGTAAGATACTCGGCAGAGAGATCATCGATTCCAGTAGCGGGGCTAAGGAAAATTAAATGATGCAGACCCCCGTTGAAGGAGAGTTATTTGTCACGGTCGTTGAGGGAGGTCCTCCCGCTTCCTTCTGCCAGCCAGAGGGTGAAGGTAGTTCTCGCTCTTACCTCCACCTTCAGCGCTTACTCGTCCCTTTTCCTACGTTGCTGAGAATCCCGCTGTTTAACCTAACCGAACCGCTATTTGTAACGAGTCTATTACATTGAATGCGAAACGAGAGCGCGAACTTCGACCGGAATTCGTCGCCGAGTTACCGAACAAGTCGGGGTGAGACTTTTATTTGCAGTCTGTGTCGGGAAAGGACTTTGATAGTGAATTAATCTTTCGCATCTCAATTCCATCATATATTTTAACAGCATCATAATATTGATCGCTAACAAGTAAACGTCATGTTGAGATTATTTGACACAATACTATATTACAAAGAAAAAAACATGTGAGAATGCATATTGATCCTTTATCGTACGCCGCGATTATTTCTAATTCTCGATACGATATAAATTAATACGACGTAATTTACTTTATACCAATTCTAGACCATAAGTAAAGCTAAATTGTTCGAGAGATTTTAGAAAGAAGATTTAATTTAGAAACTTATAACTTATTCGATTCTTTTCAGTTTTAAGTTATCATATTTTTATGAGAAAATTAATTTTCTTCACATCTGAATTAGACAATTAAACAAATAATTAATATTTTAGGATTAAAATTTATTTTAATGAATATATGGTTTTTTTTTTTAATGACTGAAAGTTCCGCAGTCAATGTTTTTCAAATGCGACAATATGGTGGTCGAGTACGAGATACAGTTGGAAAATTCGACAATAAAAATCCTGCGAAAACGAATGCGGAATCAAGCGCGGTTTTACGATAATGTCGATGTCGTGGGGTGACGATCGAGAGGGGCAGCTGTGGATGTGCAAAAGTGGAGCGCCCGACGCGGTAGCACACCGATAAACAACGTTGCATCCAGTGAGGACACCCCTGTGCTCTCCTCTTCTGCCACCTCCCCCCTATCTGACGCGAATATAAATTCACACACTTGCAAATAACTGCCGTGCGTTGCAGGATCGACGCGACGATCCCTCCGAGCAAGCGCTATCTTCTCCTCTTTCCGCTTTATGTTCGCGTGGCTACACATCGAGTGGTCCTTTATTGGCAATGTTCAGTTTCAGATTAATGCATGTTAATTTTATTACAAATTACTTGCATATATTATTTTTACTTGTATTTTATGTTTTTGTGCATGGAATGTATTGTATAATGACACAAATACTTAAATTAAATGTTATAACTCGTAAACTCCATTAACTAAATTAATAGAATTAAATTTTATACGAAAAAGATCGAATTATTATAAAAGATTGGTTTTCTGTTACATATACATAAACGAAAAGATATATTTTTTAAATAGAGATTTGATGTATAAATAATATTATATAAGCGTATATTGCAAACGGCATTAATGCATTCGATTGTATACGTAATAATTTTAATACATATTCCCGTTAGCGCCACAAAAATACGTCGATATTTGTTTTCTATGCGACGCCAATGAATCTCACAAGTATCATCAAGCGCCGGAAGAATTATTAACCATGGGCTGCTCTTCATTCCACGACGTTACGACATTAACAGTTTTCGTTCTCCGACTTTCCACCCTCCCTTACACAACATCACGCTCCTCGCTCGGCGTTCTACCCCTATATCTCCTTTCTCTTTCTCCATAGGGGGCACAGAGAACGTCGAGTCGAAACCGGGGCGCGTGGGAAGGAAGGAGAGGGGGTGGGTTTGCCGTCCCGACCCCCGCGCGATAACTTTTTCCTTCTCCGCTTGTACCGTGCTCGAATTTATGCCGGACGGAGAATTAATGCGTGACAGATTTGTAGTTATTACGAGGAGGAGGCGGAGGCGGGATGGAAAGAGTAGGAAGACGAGTGGCCTGGCCTCACTCAGCCCGAGGGAACGAGCGGTGGCGAGCGAGACGGAGAAACAAGGAACCGAAGACGGAGAAGGACAACGATAAGGGATGGTAGCGAGAGAACGACCGAGGGGAGCGAAGGGGTCGACGGGAGGAGATGCAGAGAGAGAGATGGACAAAGAGGGCGGCGGAGGCGCACGAAGGTTTCGCAGGGCATCGGAGGCATGGCCGGGCAAGGCAGTGAGGCATTCGGGCAGCGATGGCGGCGGAAGTGAGCCCATTACTTATTATAACTGCCTGGCGAGCGAGCGAAGCGAGCGAGGAGCGCCTGTCAGGCATCCATCATCGCGACGAATGGCCTCGCTGCCAATAACATCCGCCGTCATCGCCAACTTTTCGCGGCCTTGCCTGCTGCTTGCCTCGCGCTGCCGCTCGCTGCTGCCGTTTACCACCCCCAACCCATCGTTTCTACCCTCTTCATGGTCGTCGCCGCCGCCACCGTCCCCACCTCCACCTCCGCCTCCGCTACTTGTTTGTATTAATTTCCTCGCGGAAGTAACATCGAGCGAAAGGACTCCTGCCATGCGGAGTCAGTGCGGAGTGAAAGTTAGAGAGTGATCTGCGTCTATTTCCGCGAGGTTTTCTTAATGGAAAAACCAGTGTGATCGATGTTAATCACACGCGACACGAATGTAATACGTTCTCATTATATTTTATGTAAGTATCTTCTACGCATTACTCATCCACGATTTATTGACGAGTGAGATTTAGAGAACCTTTAATAATTTAACCTTTTTTTCTTACTTTCACATTTAGATTAAAGAAGGCCATAGAAATTTATTTGTGAAATTATGACTTACTAACTTTCGAAGTTAGGAACACATAAGCTAAATTAAATTTTTTCAATTTTGCGCACTTAAAATTTTATAATGAAACAATCGCGAAATAAATAATAATTTCTTAGTAATTGATAAAAAATTATTACTTAACATTAGATTCGGAATAATGAGAATTTAACACAACAACTTTGTAAATTAATTAAAATGAATAGATGTTTAATTTCATAAAAATAAATTTTGTTTATTGATCTAATTGATGATTAATCTCTTTTTAAGAGAGATAAATAAAAGGAGAAAATATTAATTCAAACATTCTTCATCTTTCTATCCTTGAATCGTGATCCTAACATCTTAACTATCTTTATCATCCAACTGCGAAACAGTTTCAAGAAGAAATGGCGATGGCGAGACGAGCGACGTGATACGTACTGGAAACAATATGTTGGCTACGCTTCACCCCGAAGAAATAATTCAAAGGGCGATCAAGATTAAGAGGATACGCTCGCAAGATGCGGCACGATCCTTGCCTCGTAATCGATGATTTTAAACGCGCAATGGCTATCGCGCGACTCGTCTTTGATACGTAGCGGCGTAACGAGTACTGGCCTTCGGCGCTTCGCGAAGTAATGTAGGTATCGAGTGTTATGAGCGGAGGTATACGTAACACGTAAAGTAATACCTTTATCCCAGGTACACGCGCGCGCGCGCGCGCACGTCTGTGTGCACCATTGCGTACGTATGTATTATACGCCACGTATAGTATAGGAAGTCGCTTTATGTCAGAGATCGATACTCATAAAATGTTTCGGCACGGTTAGGTGCTTCTTCTTGCCCTTTCTGCCTCGTATCCCTCGGCCGATCCTCCTTCCTCCTTTTCGCTTCACTGTCTCTATCTATTCATCTGCCTTCCCCTTTTCCTATCCTTTCGGTATCTTCAACGAGAGAGGGCCGTATCGCCGACGTATTTACGATCGTCGTAAGCCTCGATCGTAAGGTTCGCCATGGATGTCGATATCGAGCCTGGTCTCTCCCTCTCTCCATCTCCTTTCTTCGTTCATCCTTTTTCCGCCCCTCACCATTCTTTCTATCTATCCTATCATGGTCGTTTCTGATCGTTGCGCGTCGAGAGAATCCAAAGCTGCGCGATAATTCCTGATTTTCAGATATTTGTCATGATTGTTTCTTTAACCGTACGCTTATGTTCTTATCACAATTTACACATATAATTTCGATATAAAGTTCTATGTCGCTTGCACGAAAAAATAATGTCATATACTTATATTTAATTTTATATGAGCACTACTAAAAAATCGCAACGATTTATTTATAATTACGATGCTGATTTACTTTCGTAATTTCTACATTTATACCATATTCTTTTACATCATAAACATATTTCTACAATTTTACATTTACATTATAAACATATTGTTACGAAAAGTGAGTTTTTATAGTAACTTTTGTTTTCAAGTTTAATAATCGAGTGTTTCAAGTTAATATAATAAATTAAATCCAATTCGATTAAATAATATTTCATGCATAGTCCAACATGGACCATTGCAACATTTTAGGGGAACCATAGAAACACGGGATGATCCAGTAACGCATATCCACCGCTGGTCAGTTAGGCTGGGCATATGGCAGGTCGTATCTATGTAGCCAGGCAGACAGCTGGAGTGACTCATGGCGGATTACAGTGATTGCTTGTTTATGGTCATTAACATCCTCGTGGTCCCATAACTACCCCGCATGGCGTCCCATCCCATCAGCAGGCCCTACCGTACGTATACTAGACTATACGCTTATGTATGTGTTCGCAGGTACGTCGGATGCAGCTTGTACATCGGCACGTGCATACATACGTCAGAGAGGAAGAGAGATGGAAAGAGAAGGTGAGACGAAGAGAGAACGAAAATGTATATCGATGTTTGAAGTAATTTGAACAATAAATAAGTTTCTATATCCGTATAGCTTTCGCAGTAGCCTATAAAAGAATAATTACTATGTTTCAAAATTATAGAAAATACTTTAAGCTTTCTTGAAACGTATTAAAAAAGAGATCTCGGAATATAAGAACTTTATGGGCGTACATTAATTTTTTCATATTAGAATTAACATTATAATATCTAATATGATATTTAAGCTTCAATTGTGCGTAAATTTTGATAATAATCTTGACAGAAGTTTATTTCAGTTTCATTCTTTTATTATTATAATAAAAAAGACCACCCGAGCATGTGTCTTATGAAAATGTCAAAAGTATTATATAGAAAGACGAATTTCCAGTGATAAATTTTACAGTGGCGTGGAATTTCGCGACAATTCGTCGGCGCATCGATCGTATTTGTCGTGTGCGTGTTTTACAAAACGAACGAATCGTACGGAGATACGGTCGTGATGACAGCTACTGAAAAACGATGTTTCGTCGGTGCGAATGAAGTAAATGGTTCTCGCCAATTTGCCGCGAGGCACTGACCGCACGCAATGTTCGTGTCTTATACAAAAACGACAGACACGCGGAGAGGACAGACGATTCATTTCACGATGAATCGGTGAAAAAAACGATATTTCGACGCCTCGCGAGAGCGAGAGGAAGCTTTCGTGCGCTTTCGGTAATTCGCCGCGAGGCGCGAGACATAGGTCGTGCGTGCGAACCGCATTCGGGGCAATTGCGATCGGCCGACGAGTCGTGCGATTCCGCGCGCGAACGGAAGCGGGTGCGGGAGGGTGTTTAGCGCGGGCTGATTGATGGAAACGGGTCCTCCTAGAGCAACTGCTGCCCACCAACGGCAATTATACCCGCTACACGCACTGTATCGTCCCCGACACATAGATCGCCCGTGCTCGTTCGGCTCGGCTCGGTGGCCAGCAACACTAATACGACCCTGGGACGCGTAACTCGCGCCACCCCGCAACATCGACATC
>NW_011627746.1:2005754-2062531 GCF_000204515.1 Acromyrmex echinatior
GCCGCCACCGCCGCCGCCACCCCTTGATTGCCTCATTGGATCGCATTATGTCGGCGCCATTATCATAATTCAGGGATTTTTCACGGACGTCCCGCAGAGCACAGGCTTTGGCTCGAAGCCCGATTGCCCGCAGAGAGACACGCATCGATCGATCGGACTCGACGACCCGATACCTATCTTTGAACTTTTGTACTGTCTCCTTAAGACAATCTGATTAATCTCGTATACAGAATTATATTATTGATATATTTATATAGAGCAAAGGTTTACGAATGTGTATATGAAATGAAGGATAGAAGATTTAAAATGCGTGTAACTATAACTCTTTCTTTCTCTTTTCCTCCTGTCACGTTCATTTGATGATGTAGAGAAAACATAACATCGTTAAGATAAGCTTCGTAAATCAAGAATAAAATCTGATAAAAAAGGATACTCTTCGAGAATATCAGATAGGAGATGCCGGAGCAAAAACGCGGGAGCATATCGTAAAACGGGGTGCACTGTCGCGCGACGAATAAGGGTGCCTCTAATAAAACATAACTACCAAGGAGTTGCAACCCATACGACGTTATGGATCGGGACGTCGACCTCGGTATTCTGCAACGTCAACCGTAGTTAGGTTCACACAGATATAGGCATGAACACACACATGCATATACGCACGTTCGCACGCGCACACATGCAGACGCGAAGGGGTAACGCGGTATAATATGATAATAACGCCCACCACGCGGGTAGATAGGTATAATTGTCGAGCATAACTCAGGGCGGAGCGACCTGGACGTCGGTGATGTACGCCTTGGTAAAGCGGCTCCAGGACTACGGCGCACCGGACTCCCACGGGTTACGACATGGCCTGGGGGGAGGAGAGATGGGGGTTGCTTGGCTCAGGAGGGGGAGAGGTTGCAGCTTTCCTTAATTTATTGATATAATCAGCTCAGCTTTGTTAAACACGCATAATAAGGCTGCCAGGGGTGGCGTGAATAATCCGGCGACGCCCGATGAAAGTAATCTTAATTGGTCTACGAACGCGCGCGTCACGCGGAGCTACGGCTACGTCTAAGCTAACGGCGGAGGATCCGCGGAGACAACGGGGCGACGGGGCTCTGCTTTTAACTTGAATTAAACACCACGCCAATTACGCTCGGTTTGCGCTAACGATACCCGGCGCCTCGTCGCGCCGTTTGCATCGGATGGATTTGGAGTATGCGATTTTCCGCATCGCGGAGCCCGTTACTCGATTTCGTAATGCGGATAAACCTTGCACTCTGAAGGCGAGGAGTGTTTCGGGACAATCTATTATCTTGCATTATCATGTAATCTGATGTGATGCGCTGGTATGTAAAATATATTTTTAATATTTGAGATAGATAGAGTTATCGTAAGATTATCGTGTTATAATGCCGACATGCAACATCAAGGAATATATGTTTAATAATTCATAGCATTGTACACACCCTTTGAGTTTCTACAAGTTTCTTAAGTTTGAGGAAGACCAAAAACAATGATCGAAACGTCTATAATTTATAGTTTCATGTAATTCTGAACTATAAATCTATTTTGCTCATCGATATCAGTGTAGATTCTTGTTGGCTAATTAATCTCTCTATTAATGATTTATTTTCAGAGCTCTTTTTTGTTTAATTATTGTTTCCAAACAATGCGTTGTAAATAATGTTTCTATTACAAAACTGCTGCAATAAAGAAGTTAATCACGTTATCACATACATACAGCATTAATTAATAATCATTAACTTATAATTTTTGATGTTTGTGTCATGTAAAAGTGTTTTAAATGTATAAAACAGTAAACCCTTAATTAACGCTACGGAACATTGTGGATTATGTCACTGCGTCTACGTTTATCATCGCGAAACAAAATTATTAGATAGTATCGGCGATAGTAAAGGCGATTTATGGCTTTTCAGGCAAGAGACCGAAACTCGGCGGATATTGCACGGCGATGCAGGGCAAACGATGCGGGTAACGACGCGACGAGCCAAAAACCGAAATAACGAACGGGCTTGTCGAAGTGCGAGGTGATGCGGAGCGTCGAAACATCAATCTCGCCAACTTTTTCGAGAACTCTGTGATGCTCGGTGACAGGCCGCAGAGGTTTAGGAAACGATCGCAAACGTTGAATGCGTCGGGGTGCGACGCCGATGGCACCGCCGAGAGTACACGTGGGACGAGGTGGAGGTAATCACTTGGTGATGTAGTTCCTCGAGAGTGGGTAAGCGGACAAGAGGAGGACTGAGGGGTTGGAAACGGTATACGGCCTGCATCGCATCGCGGTGCACACGACCACCATCGGTACACACAGTGCCGTACAGAGTGCGAGTATTAGAGCGATTGACTGCCGGACGTAACCCGTACGTGCCGGCCGGTAACACGTGTAACATACTGCCGCCATGTATCTCCCTCTACCGTTCACGTGTTTATGTGGAATCGGGGTCGGTCGCCATCGCGGCGCGTTCACACATCCGAAAGACGAGCCGCATTTTTGCCCTTCACAAATCGTCGTCGAGCCACGTATTGCAGCTAGGCGAAAGTGAAATTGTAATACTTTCGCATGTGGCTCGTTATCTCGTATATATATATATATATATATAAGAACCATTTGGATTGTACTGAGGAATTTTATGAAACTGTAGATTGTTACAAAAATGATATTAACTTTTTTAGCCAGTTATTATCGGCCATTTAATAATTCATCTTCATTTCCATAATTAAATATCTATAAAACTTGTTAAAAATAATTCGACTTCTGAATGGCGTTGTAATTTTATTCAAAACTGCACATGTTATATTTGCACATTTATAAAAAGGCAACGATTTAATGATGAATACCGATCCATGTAGTTCATCGATAATTTAAAGCTTGGATAATAAAGGGTCGGGACATTAAAACGCGAAGTAACTATCCCGAGAAACATTGCGCACACGGTCACATTTTTCGCAATGGAAATCGTTTGCAGACAGCCAAAGCGAGCGAAACAACGAATCAACCCGCGCGACCTCCGCGAAATCGCGCGCGTTACGAAACAAAGCTCGCTCGATCATGAAATACTGCTCGTGCCCCGGTCGCGTCCGGAGCGCACGGTGGCGAAGGGAGGGAGGGAGGGAGGGTGGCAGAGGGAGACGGGGTAGTTTAACGTAGGTAGGTAGGTGGTTTATAGTGATGCGACAAAAATGTAAATGCGATATCGTCCAGGATTCTGTGGTATAAATCTCGCGTTAATGTGTGGGGCGAACGACGTGGCGCTGACTACAGAAACGAGTCAGAGAGAAAGAGAGCGTGCGGGCAACGTGGTAAAAAGTGAAAGAGAGAAAGGGAGAGATAACCGGAGAGTCGACGCGAGATGGAAGAGAGAGGAGACATAAGAGAGAGAGAGAGAGAGGGGGGGGGGGAAGAGAGAGATTCCGTCGTAGCGTTCATTAGGAATCCCTCTGTCTCCCTCAGTGCCACCCTTGTGTACCGAATCGGAGCGGGGGAGGGAACGAGAAGAACAGAGAAAACGACAGGGAAGGAGGAAAGGAGAGACAGAGAGAGAGAGAGAGAGAGAGAGAGAGAGAGGGAAGAGCTCGGTGACAGAGTGAGAAGGAGAGGGTGGAAGAGCGAGGGTGCCGCGATAGATCACGCGGGCGGCAGCGCTCCTTCGAAAAACATCCATAAAACGCAGTAGGGCGGACTCAGCGACAATAAACTCTACATATAAATCTTGTCCTCTGACGCCGTGATACGCTGATGGCGAGCACGATAATCTCCGAGAATGCGGGTCCCTCTTCTTCCCCCTCCTCCTCCTTCTTCTCCTTCTTCTTTCTCTCCTTCCCGTTCAAACCCCCTCCCCACCGACCGACCGTTCCGCGCAGTCTTTCACCTCGGACGTTTCTTCGTCTCGTACGTACCACCGTACGGTGGATTGCATTTGCATTGCCAAAAGGGTAGAGTCCACGCGGGTCGAGTCCACGCGTGTCGCGGCAACGCGACATAACGAGAAACTCGAAAATACGCGCTAACATCATGAAAGATAGGCTTTAGATATTAAAAAAAAAAAACAGGCAAAATTAAGCAATGTAATTGTCTCGTTGGAATTCGGGGAAACGAAACTCGGTTCAAGATTATGGTGGTGCATCACGTGCGTCGGACGTCATACACCACGAGGAGAACAAAAGGAACGCGATTAATCTCGTTTCGCCGCGTGCACTCGGAATCGAAGTCGTTTAGGCCGAAGAAGCGTGGCTCCGTTACCCCGTGGATGTAGCCTGGAATTAAAGTCTCAGCCTCAACCACCCTCCTCCATCGTCCCCCGCCGCCGCTGCCACCAACGGCATCCCTTCGTTTCTACGCCACGTCTCGCCGTATCTTCGACCGTAATTCACAGCCCCCGTGCCTGCTTGCCGCTCCCTAAATGCTTCTAACTCCTATTCCTTCGGCGGGATCGAACAATGGCGCGTGAAATTTCAACTTTGAGCCTGCTCCCTCGCCCTTCTCGCCACCTGGCCTTAACCGCCCCCTCTTACTGCAGGCAGTCGCGCGATCTCTCGCTCGCGTAATTTAATTATTCACTCGAGAGCCGAACTCGGCAGATCTTGGCCGACTACTATTCGTTCGCCGGCTTTTCTTGCGTTCTCCGGCGGCGTTAACTCGTCTACAGGATCCCGATCCGGCGTTCGCCGGATCTCTCGCGAGAGCCGGTCAGGAAGCAGTGGCAGAGGGGGGTGAAGAGAGAAGGAAGACAAGGAGGTAAGGGATACCGAAAAAGTGTACGGAGAAACGAGCCAGACACTTCCCTCCCTCTGATATCTTCTCTCTCCCGGCACCGCGTCACGTAAATCTTCCTTGCCGTACGGCGCGCTGCTGCTGCTGTTTAGTTGCAAGAACGATTCCTCCGCCAACGCCAGAAACAGATAAACCGACGAGCGTGGCGCGAAATGAATCATTACTTTTTATCGGAGCGGACAGAGCGTTGTTATACCGACGGTAATTAGCAAGCTTGCTCGGGCGAGCAGTGACGCTGAAATTTGCGTCGAATCGGCGAGCGCAGAGAGACACTCCTACACTTTTATGGGAAAAGAATGTGACGAGGGTAGTCTGGGAGATATCGCCCGGCGAGAGACACGAGGCGGCGAGTCGTGAAGGGGAGTCCCGCAAATATCTTTTACATTGGCTACTTTCCATAGAAACGTTGTAAATTCACCAAACTTTGGCAACTCCCTCCAGTGGAATTTTAGATCGTGTTAACGATCGAACTTGCGTGCCTTTATTACTCAGACATTCGACATACGACTTTGGAGAGAGTAGCGCAAAGTTCGCATGGGATTAAGCCACTCTGAGTCAAATTCTAGTCAGAATTTCATTCTCGCGATTTGATCGGTACATCTCAGTCTTCGAGAGTTTTTCTGGACCTGTGATTAGACTATTTTTAAAGATTAATTTCAAATCTCTATAATTACTTTTCTACTGTTTTAATACTGAATGTTGTTGATAGAAATAACGAAATTATCATAAGAAATGTATACATGTATTTATAAATTACATCAAATATAAATTAAAATCTTTTTCTTTTTTTTCTCTACATATCTAATCTTTAAACGCTTTTCTACAGGAAAATATCTATATACACTTATGCACTGAAAATAGTCTGGTACGGCTATCAAATGTTGAACGAAATAATTTCAATCAAATATGATCTAATAGATATAACTCAAAATCAATTAATGTAACTAAAAATAATTTTACTTTTATAAATATTTAGTATGTATTACCAAATATGATAATATCGTTCATTTGAATAATTACTAAATATTTACAAAAGTAGAATTATTTTATATTAACCACAATTTGATTAAAATTCTTTTCTTTAATATAAAAATTATTTTTCTCATTTAGTAGTTATTACCAGACTTTCTTCAGTATAACATACTCAACTAAATTCATTTGCTTATAACTTTGATAAAAATGAAATATATATTATTAAAAAATTCTTTTTATCGAAACACCAGATATCAAGGAATATAACAATATCAAGCAAACATAAATATATATCTTCATTCATTTATATTTTATTTTTCAAATAAATTACAAATAATGAAAAAAGCTTTGAAAAACAATGGGGAAAAAGCCATATACGTCATATCGAAAAGGCATTTGAGAATTAATATCCCTTTAATATGTAAAATTATCTTTTGACATGGTGCGTTTCCGCATACGACGTGTTAATCTCGCGTCGACTGCGCCGTTTTGAGATCCCGTCGATAATCGACTCGGCGTTGGCGGTTAAGACAAGATGGATTTGTCACGCATCGCTGTCGTTTAGTCGATAAAGTGACGAGAGTCAGCCGGCGGTACAAGGTGCTAACTAGACAGAGCGGCACTCAATTATTACCGTCAGACCTCGTGTAGTTTAACTCATCCACCCCATTCCGGCGAGCCCTCCTCCCCACCTGCCCTCAACTAAACACTTTACGAGCAGCTTGCCTACACGTCGCGTGCGATCAGTGTCGTCCTTGCAACGCCTCTTATCGAAAATGGCAGCCCGTTAACGGCGTACACGTAGTCAGGTACCTCGCGCTCTCTCGCGCACCCACGTGTGCATAGGTGTCGACTAAGGCATCGCTTCCACGACGCGTCGTCGCGAGGATATGGTATCGACCATAGACGACGGAATGGCGATTAACGGCGCGAAATGCGCCGATGACTCGCCTCGAAGAACATCGGCGGCTGCCAATTCTGCTTGACCGATGAAAGAAAAGGATAAGAAAACGATTACTCTAACGTATATTAAACTATTACGTATAATTAAGTAATATATAGTAGAAAATAAATTTATTATTTAAAATATGAAATGTCGGTTACATATTTTTGATGACTCACTTTTGATTCTACGTTTCATGATTAGAAGCATAACTGCGAGATTGTATATATGCGAGTGTTCTGTTACTGTCGAAAGAAATTCTTGAACGAGGGAACCGCAAAAATCTGTCGAACTACTTGGTAGTCATTCTCTTCGGCTCTATATTCCATTCTTTCCTTGGCAAGCACGCGCAGGGACACGAATGTATCTCGGGCATTTCTCGCGTGGTAGGTGGCACAATGCGAAACAAATTTGTTGCCAGCACGCCGGATGATGTAACGCCGCGAAGATTTCTCTAAGGAATTCGCAGCAATGCTTGCATTCGTCGATTCGTATGGGGCGAGAAGTCTCTCTACACTGGCGGAAGTCTCCCGATACGCGCCGTTCATCGCGGGATCATGCAAGGAAAATTGGATGTGGAACTCCCGTCGAGATCGGTTCGAACCTTCCTCCGGAATTTCATCGACTATATAGGAAGATTCTCGTAACTCATGCTTTTTATCGAAAGTTTAACTCGATAAGCTAATGGAAACTCTGTCGATGCTTTAGAAAATATGACGAATAACAGATCGAGAATACAGACACGCGATCAAGATGTACATTTTTTTTTCTCTTCGTTCTTTAGAGATTCCTACATTATTTTTTTAAGTTCGATATAATTTGTAATAAAATACATAATAATTTCGCGAACAATTAATAGAGCAATTTAGACAATAGATAGATACTAGAATCTCCTAAACATATATTTCAATAACTCAAGAATTCAAAATAATGCAAAGCGTATATAAAGAATGTATATAAAGAATGTCATACATTGTATTTAAGATTTAAATAGTTTTAGACAGATTCATTGTAATATTCGCATATATTTTTAGGAGATTACTTAATGACACGTTAATACCCGCTGATATTCACGCGAACACTTGGTACGTGCATACAAATACGGACTATTCTGGATTCGCGATATTTACGACGGAAATCCTTTTACCCTGCCCCACTCTCTATACATTTAAATTTAATCCCTTCTGAAATTTAATTCTTCGAAAACACGCGCGCAGCGTACATTCTGTTACGCCTCTTCGCTCGGTGGCAATTACCGCCAGCCGTGCTTTTGGTCCTACGACGTACGTTGCCGGTTGCCTCGAGACAACGAGACAATCAATAAACAACACGTGTAGATAACAATCGTGGGATAGAGACCCTCTATTTTCCGGGATGGCCACTGTAATTGCCGTACGTGTTTCGGCGAGCTTCACTTCGTCCACGCTTTCCAGTCCGCGCGAGACCAGATATGCGGAAAGCGTATGCGAATATCTCGAATTAGCAATTTTTCCGTCGAAGTGGCAGTTTAAGTAGTATTGCTGTATTTAATCAATATGTGTATAAATGCTGATTGAAAGAGTATAATACATTAATATATTAAGTATTTTAATATACGTGTATCAAATATTTTTTATATGTGCATTATTAATACATAATTGATTAATTGTAATCAATTATGTATAATAATAAGATAATTTAAAAAAATTTTCTCATCTACGATTAGAAAAATGTTTAACTTAAACATGGTATGATTTTATTGTTTTAAAATAAAATTAGATTATAAAAAAGTATGCGTAAATAAGCTATGAACAATTAAACTTGATGGATGAAATGTAAGGTATATTACAACAGCACGCTTTTCTTATAAATTAAATTATTTGAAGCAAATTTAATTATTCGTAACTACGAATGTAACTACGAAATATTTTATATATATATATGGGTGTGTGTATATTCAATTTTTATAAATCCATTTATGTCACATTAAATTAAAAGATTAACTAGTCTCTCACCGATATGCAGCTGAGTTGTAATACGTCCAGTTATAAAATAGCACCCAAAATAATTAATATTTTAAAAATAATTGTTACATCCATAAAACAATTATAAACAGATTTAGTTTTGCTAACAAATATGAAATAACAAATAGATTATTTACTGGTAGTTACTCTTCCATCTGATATCACCCCGTGCCTTTTCCTTTGCTCTCATTCTTTCTACTTCTTTATTAATTCCCCTAACACAACTATTCATTTGCGAAAATACGGTTAATTACGATCGCGCTCTAATCATCTAATATGATGAAACTTTGCAAACGCGCGCTCCCAGTGTTAATCAAATTGCACATTTTATTACAACGAAAAAATAACATGAGAAAAATATAATTGTATAAAGCTATATAATCGTATAAAGCTTCCACTCGATATCCGCGATGTCTGAATAATCCAACGAATGTATGTATCTTAAGGTGAAAAGCTTTAATTAAAATACAAACATTGAATTTATAATTATTACACGGAAAAAATAATTTTGCTGAAGAATTTAAAAATTTAGCAGATTAAAAAAATACAGATTAAAAAAAATTTTATTGAACCATCAAAATATGTAGGACGCTCAAATTAATTGCCAGAATGTTAAAACTTTTTGCACTACTTGAGATTGCTACATAATTATTTAGATGACCCAATAAAATTATTTTCAGTTTGTATCTACCTAAATTTTTAGATATTTCAGCAAAATCATTCTTTCCATGTAATCGTAAGTATCATGAAATAATAACATGCAATTACTTTCCTCTCTCGCTTCAATTTCATCAAATAAGTAAATCGTGAAAAATATCTATTTGGATAAATAATCGTTACTTCAATATGTTTAAGATCCGTTAATCACAAAAAATAATTAATCGCGGAGGATCATAGTTACCAACTATCCGTAGGGAATAACGTATTCTCGTAGTAGTTGCCAGGATCGCAGTTCGAGGAATAATGACACTACGACAGAGTGATTCACGCCGACTTGAGTTGCTATAAAAATGATAGTGCGACGATCTTGCGGAAACACAACGAAGCGCTGTTCAGTGCAAAAGAAAAGAAACATCAAGCTATGTAGTAATTAATATTATATATCGCAGCTATGAAATATTTATACCAATCTATGAAATAACAGAAAACTAAATATTCTGTTTCTTGTCTTTTCGATTATTTTTGATTGATGAATTATTATTGTATTATCTAACGTTTGTCTAAAGAATAAAATTTATCTTGTTTCGAGTAAGTATTAGTATTAAATTATTATTATCATTTTTCGCCAAATTTTTATTTCGAAAATAAAATTATAAGTAAAATTGTGTTTATAATAAACCATTTTTTTCGCGATTTTTGCAAATTAAGAAAATGAAATCAAATGTTCTACAAGAAATGTAAGGTTTCATTTCATTGCAAACTATAAATTTCATTCTTCTCGGGAGGCAAAAATATAAAATAATAATAAATTAATTAATTAATATAAAATAAATTATACAAATAAAGCTAAAAAAATGTTTCATGAATAAGTCGATAATCGATAATCGAATAAGTGTGGACGAGCGAAAACGTTTTTTCTTCTTCATAAACCTACTTCTGGAATCCTAATAAGAACTATAGCGAGTCGCCATAAAATAACGGGCCTCTTTCGACAAAGAAACAACGTGTATTGCCAGTGGCAGTATTCTAGCTGTTCGTGGAACACCAAGGAACGTGCACGCGGTCTCTGCGACGAGGGTAAGAGATTTCTTCCCCGATGGAGATCGGAGGGGGGTAAGTCGGGACGAAGGGAACAAGAGCGAAGCCTGAGAATAAAGAGTGCGCGGATTAAGAATGCTTCCTCGGAGACGAGTTATAGTCGCTTCCTTCCCGTAGTTGGAATTAATCGGCCATTCCGGAGGCGATGCATTAACAGAGACAGAGGGCGCGCTACCTTTCTCCGCCCGACCCTCGTCGCCGCCACCCCTCCGGGAGTCGAATGACTCCTTTTATTCCGGACTCATTCACTTCGATACCCGCGATCGTTGACAATAAAACTTCCATCCTGGCGTACGGGTGCTTCGATTGTCGAAGAGGTTTGCTGAATCGTTATTTATTCATCGACACGCTCGGCTTGTAACGCTCGCTACGTATATACTGGTATCCAGGGATTAAATCTAAATTCACGTGGATGCCATCGACGTCTCAACTAGTAAAATTGAAGTTTCGAAAGACTACGGTCATTCCATATTAGGCAGCGATATAATCGATAAACCATATCCTTGTTGGAACGAGAAGTCAATCACATCTCGATTTTTCATGCTCGATATTAATTTATCTTATTATTTGTATAATTATATTATATTAAATTTCTAAGTTTTACAATATCTGCAGTATGTTTTAAAATAGTTTTATAAATCTATAGAATCATATATTATTAAATATATAATACGCAAATGGCAAATTAGTAAACAATCATTGATATTCTAGTAAAATGGAGCAATGCAGTCTATCAAGATTTAGTATGTCGATATGCATCGCAATACTTATATTCTTTAAAACTCGTATTTTCATTACGCACGATCACGATTACACAAGGACATAGAAAAGAAACTCTTCGTACGAACTCACAAGAATACTCAATTTGCAAGAATTCTTTGGATTAATGTAGAAAAAATATATAAGAGGCGCAAGGCGCATTCTCTCATTAAGGCTCACTAAGGGAGAGCAAGTTGTTAGAGGATGCCAAGAGATGCGATACGAAATTTTGATACGTGCTGTGCATTCCGCCTCTATCTCATACGCCCTCATTGCGCCGACGAAATCGCGTAAACGCGTGCTGTCTGTAGGCGGTTAGCGTAGAGACGCAGTCGGTACTTGAAGGTATAGTGGCGGTGGCGGGTAGAGAGGGCGTATCGCATGCAAATATACCGGAGAAACCTCGAAACTTAGCGCCGGCTAATTACAATCTTGACTTCACCCCTGAGCTTCATAACGGGTTACGGCGCCCGCCATGCCTGCCTTACCAACTTTTTGGCTTATTGTCCTTATGTACTGGCCACGAGGGATATCTAATCCACTCACACCTCCCCGAATACACACTCGGCGAAGGCCGCGATCCTAAACCAGCGACTTTTGTTCGGTAGCTACTTTCCGCCTCGTGTATAATTCGTAATTCGCACAACGCGAGACTTCACTCTCTTTCTCTCTCTTTCTCTCTTCTTTGCTAATCCCACTCCGGCAACGAAACAAAATTCGCTGTAGATTCCTGACTAATTTTAAATTCAACGCTATCTTACAGTCTACCTCAAAGAAAACGTGACTTTTGTTTACAACAACTTCTTTTAGGATTGCTTACAGCTCCAAAAAAACTATTGTATAAAAAAATCATATAAAAATTTCGTCACAAATCTGATTTTGTAATCAATCATGCTTCAATTGAAATTTTGAATTCTCAATTACGTGAATATAAGATTAATACATATAACTTTATGCATTTAGTTTTAATAAATTTAGTTTTAATAAATAGTTGGATAAATATTTTCGAATGCGTTATTTTGACTTTCTCAAAAAAAAAATTCACGCTGTTCTGCGGAAGGCAAGGATATTCTTGGTCGAGTCAGATTCGGGGCTTTCGCGAAATCCATGGAAGAAGTTTCCACGGTGGCGCTTGCGCGACTTCGAGTAGCTTCTGTCCAAGAGAAGACGAGACAGGAGGCTGACGGAACAGGCGGTCCACTTAAAATCGATACCGGAGTGCAGCCGTCTCCGTGGGGTGCAATTCCCATGCAAATGAATTGCACCGACACTGGCTCTGCGCAGCGAGAGGGATTGATTTTTCCAAAGTCTCGTGGCACTGCGTCGTGAACTCTGTCCGGTAAATAAGATTTCGCTAGACTAGAAAAGTATATATTTCGTATCTCAGAGATGACTGAATCATATGAAATAATTAATTTTTTATTCTTAATGTACGAAATTCTATTCTTTTGACAAAATCTGAAAGTACAATAACAAATCGTATCAGAATTTAACTTACACACATGTAAACTAGCAAAGTTTATATATCTAATCTTGATTTACATTGAAGTTAATTTAGTTTGAGAACTGGTTGACATTTTGCATTCCTCAATCATGGTAATTAGAAGAGGCCTTACTCATTGCATAACCGAGAAATTTCTGCGAATACTGAACGCATGTAAATTAGAAATATCACTGATATGGATAAAGATATAGACAAAGATGATTTAAAATAAATCGAAATATCTGATTTTGTAAAGATGTAGAAAAGCTGTATATACATTTAACATTGTTATTCCATAGTGTACATAATTACCGCGCTTTTATCATTTTTCATTTGCCTTAAATAAATTTCTCTTACTGAAACTCGGAAATCATATTAAATATCAAAGTTAGAATTTAAAAAAATCTACTAATTATTTGTAAAATAATTAACAATTTTAAAAACATTATTTTTAACAATGGTATTATTTATTATTTAAAGAGAAGAATAACAAGTCATCGATTAATAAGTAAATTTTGTTTTGTAGTAATATTTAAAAAATTATTTGATTTTAGATTTATTTTTTAATATTTCTTCAAATTAATGTGATTTACAAAGAGCGTACGCAAAATTATTTGCAGAACTTTCAAATTAGATAATTGAATACATTCATTAATGGACGTATACGTAGAAACATTTTAGAAAACACAAGCAGAATTAATCTTACATCAGAATTAATCACAGTAGTGGAACGAAGAAAGTGCACTGTCCAATTAAGTATCGTTCATCAACATTACTTACAATTAGATTCAGAATTTCTAATCGAGATATCGTGCACGGCGGATGCAAGAAACTTGTCTCAAGTCACCTTCATTATTTGAGCGATAGCAGAGCTATATTTACGATGCTTTCCGGGCAATCAATATCCATGACAAGATGTTAATATCTTTAAATTTGATCTCTGAAATTATTGTTGCTATTAATGAACGGTCGTATCACATGTATACAATATTGTATCTATAAACGTAAAGGTAAACTCGAGCCTATTTCAAACATTTGAAATGTTTAATTAAGATGATTACATACATAATGCAACATGATATTTTCAATGTGTAAAGAAATAATGATAGGGGATATTGTGACCAAACGGGTTGAAAAGATAGATTTGTCTGACAATAGCAAAGATAGTGAGTAGCGTGAAAGAAAATTCTTGGTTTCAGACGAGTGAGCAACTCAAATTAAGCATTTCCATATAAGTATTCAATTTTGAGTATTTTATGTAAATTGCAATAAAAGAAACACCAGCTAAAGTCTTACAAATGCAAAATAATTTTTTAAGAAAATCTCATAATTGAAAAAAAAATCCCCATTACTTCTAATAAGCAAACGTGTTAGATTTTTTAAAAGACATGTCTAAGATCTTGATAATAAAAAAAAATTCATGAACTTGCTTTTTCTCTCCTGTAGGCTAAAGCTTTACTGAAATAATAAGAATCTGATAATAGCTACTAAAGTTAAATGAAATAATTTCAATCAAATGTTCAGTTAATGTAACAAAAAAGAATTTTACTTTCCTAAATATTTATTACGAAATATGATATAACAAACCATTCGATAATAATTACTAAATATTTAGAAAAATAAGATTATTTTTAGTTATATTAACTGATGGACAATGTAATAAAAATACTTCAACATTTAGCAGCTATTACCAGATTTTTTTCTCATTATCAGTATACGGATCGTATACATTAGCTTATTAGATATATAAAGTAAAATTCATTAAACATGAACATGACAAAATATAAAGCAATCTGTATAGTGTATCAACAATGATCATTTAATGGATAAATAGTACAAGGTGTCGGTAATAATTAACCGCCGTGCGTGTGCATAAGCGCCACACGTGGGCACATGTTTACGCGGATTCACTGCACGACGAGGGACGCTTATGGTGCCCGTCGCGTCGTTTCGCACCTCTCGGTGCATCAAGAGGGAAGAGAGGCGGATCGCCATTATTATTCCGAGTGATGATTATACGCGCAACCACGGCTGTACTAATTATCCGGGTCATGATGGATCGTTTCCGTACGGAAGGCATGCACCCGAACAATACTTAGTTATTTCCATTAAGGGTCCGATGCGGAGATCGTAACACCGACGCGTAACAATAATTAATCACTCGCGTATTAGCGGCCAAGGTTCGTTTAAGCCGGGACAAGCGTTTCGAGATTAGATGAGCACAACCGACGCCTGCCTCGGAACTGGACTTCCGGCTCTCGACACTTGGCTGCCGCGCGATTACTCGGGCTTTTTAGAGAAAAAAAGTATAGGAAACTTTACGCGACCGACGTCTCCTTAACATGCACGCAACATGGACACTTTATTCCATCATGCGGATTAAAAATTAATCTTTAATCGTATCATTAATTTTATTATTAATATATATATATATATATAACATTATATCTCGTTTATTTTTTATAAATAAAACGACTAACTCCAAATTTTCATAAAATAAATTTATTTAAAATAACAAATTGATCTTGAAGAGACATACAACATATTTTCAAAAATATATGATACAGAAAGGGAGTACTGCCGCATACGTTTGAAACAGGTCATGCAATCACTGCAAATGCAGTAAAAAGTAATGCATTCTCTGTAATTTTCTGTGTAATGTCCATGTAACGTGTAATAAAATTTTGATTTATAGAGGGCAATGAAAAATCTATATCCTTTAATCAAATTTGTGCCGTGCAGACACTCTTAAAAAATACACGCAATAGAAAATATGAACATTTCCCAGAATGGTTTTCGCGAGCGGGACATAATATAATTCCATTATGTAATTTCGCATGTTGCATTATTCCTACCGCATGCACGATGTTAACTGAATGTTCCGTGTCAATGTGTTTACAATGCCCGCGGCTATAGTTACAATGTAAATGCTCTGTCCAGAATGTATACCGTTTCGCGATTCACATTCGAGAACATCTCACTGAGCGAATGCACCCTTCCAACCGAATCACGTTTGCTGTTAATTACTGCATTTATAGCGAATACGTAATTTATATTATAGCACGTGTCCAATAAATCTTCAGGTGTTTGGCGTCACCTTGTATTATGCTAAAACCATGCCTGTGGCACAAAAAAATAAGTGGCCGTCCGATCCTAATAATGAAACGAGTGGCAATTAACCGACGGAGATAAGATAGGACTGTTGCGAAGCGAAAACTCAAATAAAGGTCTGAGCATATTACCGGTTCAGCTTGCATGGTCCGAATGCATTTAGCCTTTAGCTGCTAGGAATCTTGTACTTGCATTTGCTAATACGAACCATTTAGTTAGACTGCTGAATAAAAGCAGCGTTATTTGTGTGAAATAAAATAGATTCTGTTCTTCTGAAGAAATTCTATTTTAAGTATAAACTGCACTTACTCTAAATATGCATGCTATGTATATTTTTTGAACTATTGATACTTTACATATGTAAATTGCAACTTTTTAATATTAAAATGCATACATTACTATAAAAACTAATGAAAAATTAGTTCAAATACTCACACATATATTTCGCTCCAAATAAATAAAAATAAAGGTTATATCTCGTATTTAAAATGTATGAGCAAGAATTGAAAAAAAATTTCTTATTTTAATTATATATAAAGAGTCTTTGATATTTGGAATTAGAGAGCATGGGATTAATTTAATTTTTAGTTTCCGTTTAATTACAACCATTAATCGGCGATCAATATGAAATAAATTGATGCCTAAGTTTCTATCGCGGCGCGTAATCTCTCGCAATCTAATTCAACGTCCTAAGAAAATAGAGAAATGCAATTTCACGTCCACAGGAGAAAATTATGACCACGTTATTGTTATTTCTCCCGGTAGCAAGGACCGAGATCAAGACGCATAAATCAGTCACCGCGACATCGTGGAGCAAGACACATGTCGTGCACTAATGCGAGATAGCTTAGCCAAGTAAACACCGCGAAATTCTAAGAAGAGCATAGTTACGTCACTGTAATGTCTTCTCCTATTATCTTCGCGAATTATTTCTATCATTTCAACACTATGTTGATGGACGGAAAGGTTGATTCAAAACGTTAATAACAGCAGCCTTAAAATTCGAGCCTTAAAAATTGCTTGGAATTGTTAACCAATAACTGATAAATCAAACATTGTTTGTATAATAGGAATCAATGGGAAAAATTATATCTGTTAAAGTTAGGTTAGTTAACATAACCTGAATATTAAAAATTAGATTAGTTTATATATTAAATTAATTATATATTAAACTAATTTTGAAAATATTCATTCAACGCTAACGTACAATTAAAACGATTGGGTCCAGGATTAGTTTTTGGGCAACGTAAGTCCTAGTTATCCCCGAAGCAGCATGGCCGAAAGTTTCGGCTTATAATCATTCGTAGTAAAAAAAAAAAAGGGATTCGTATATCTTTCGATCTTTGCGGTCCTCTTAATTTATAGACGGACCAGTTCTCGGATCCATAAATCGAACGGCAAGCTCGTACGTGTGGGACGGTCGAGAAGGGCGAAAGAAAAGAGGAGGGGACGAGTAAAATGACGTTTTTACGACGAGCTGCCTGCGTAAACGAGCGAATCGAACTTCTTCCTCGCCTTCGCTTTGATCTGTCATCCTCGTCGTCGTGCGATGAGACGAGCTCGCCGTCAGCATCAACCGACCGACGTGCGGGCTCCGTCGGGCCAATTTATGATAATGAATCCGGAGATTTATCGCTGGCTTCTCGCTACGACGAGATATTAAGCGAGCCAGCGCAAAATTAGAATTGGCGCAAGCGAGTCACGTTGCCTCGCTCTCTCGCTCGTTTATGCGGCGTCGTCGCCTTTGCGACATCTTCGTTACATTCGCCGAATATTCATCAGAAGATTCACGAACCTCGATTAGTTCGAATCAGTTGCGTGATACGCGCCAAATATTCGCGAAATACATTACGAAATGTTCACGTGTTTTGGAAAGAAAAGATCAATTTAATATGTAAAGTTAGGATAATTATTTATTTTTTTTTTTTTTTGCGAATGTCTTAACTTGATAAAGTTAATGCAGAATAGAGATTCTATACTAAATAAAAACAGAAAATAAAGATTATTTTATTAAGATGTTACATAAAAAATCATATATTAAATCTTTATCGTGCATCACAAAAAGTACAATTTTGCTTGAAGTACATATATAATAATTTATATAAACAGATCTGAAAATAATTAGATCTTCGAAATAATTACGTAGAAATCTCAAGCATGATAAGCAATATTACAAAAAGTTTTAACGTAACAACCAGTTTAAGCGTCCTATTATTTTAATGATCCAATTAAATTATATTCAGATCTGTATCTAACTAAATTTTTAGATACTTCAGCGAAACCATCCTTTTCGTACAGTTATATGGATATATTTAAAAGATCTATGATCAAATTTACATATACATGAATAACGTACAAACCTACTAAAATTGTGAATTGAAACTCTATTATAATATTTCTTTTAATTTCTTGCAGATTCAAAATTGATTATTGCCAGCTGAAAAAGTGGAGAATTTCTATTCGTTTCATTCTATGTTTCGATTGGAGAGATAATATTTCTTATACATTTCCGTGTACATACAATAATTGAAACTCTTAATTGACCGACCGAAATGACCGCGCTGGAACGAGCTGGACGAGACGTAAATGCATTAGACGTAAATGAAGAAACAGTAGGAAGCAGCGATGTACGTGCACACGCGCGCCGCGTGCGAGTCGCGGCCGAAATTTTCTTGCGCTACGAGGAAGGAGCAGCGCGACGGCAATGCATTAACCGAACCGTCGTGCCGTGAGTTCGGCTCTACGCTAATGAAACGTAGCAGAAATATCTCGGTCGTTTAATTAGAAGCAATAAACGGAAGGAGTTCAATTGCCTGGTGTATCCGTACAAGCTCACCATTCCCGAGTCGTTTCACCCGTCTAGAGCGAATACTACCCGGCTTTTCCGTCGACCTTCCTCACGATACACCCTCGCCACCCTCCCATAAGGTGCCTCACACCATTACCAGCGTAAGACCACCTCAGTATTTCTCCTTCTCTGCCTATATGCTTCTACCTTCCATCTCCCTCTTCCTCTCAATTCTTCCTTTTTCTTCCTTTTTCGACTTTTGAGCGTTCACACGCAGACTCCTCTATAATTCCGATACCAGTTCCAATATTTAATGCCCAGTTTCTTCCTTTACCGCGAAACATCCTCGGTGAGGATGGCTAGGTCCCTGAAGAGGGGAACGACCAGCAAAGAGCGTAGAATGAGCCTAGGCTCCGGCGACGTTCGATAAGTACGCGCTACCGCGATTAAGCTTTCATGAGTGCCGGCCGAGATCGTGGAGAGTGCCGTTCATCCGATATGCACAGACAACTGTGTGACGAGACTCCGTTACAGGACCCCAAAGACCCGCCACCATTTCACTCGGTAGGGAAGGGAAACGCGGTCTTCCTATGCGTTAGAAGACCGCAGAACCCCGAATACCTTGTCGACGCGCACAGACTCGAGCTCTATCGGAGATAAATTATCCCTGGTAGGAATATTATTTCGTTGAGCAACGTATCTGTGCGCCGCTGATTGGATTTTTATGGACGAGCGAGCAACGCGCGCTGTATGCTGGCCTCGTTACTGGTAAAATGGAAAGTCGACACTCTTTTCCATCCAGATATGTCGCTTTAATGAAAAAGAACGGCTGCTGTATCTTGATCGTACTACATTCTACGTTAATACCAATTTGTAAGACTAATGAAAAGCACCGGAATCTTGCGTCAGCAATTATCAATTTTTCATGTCGGTTATGATTTTAATAAAACGTAAAAACAGAAGCTTAATATTTTTACTCTTTACGAAAACTTAAGAGCAATGCGCGTTGAAAGTATCGTACTGAGAAATATATACATATTAAAATAAAAGACTTTGTATATCAATTTAAAATCAGATGCGACGTCGTTGCGATGGGTTGAAACAGTTGGACGATGGAATACGGTGTCAAAAAGCGAGGGAGATCGTGACGAACGCAGTGCATAATCAAATAACGAAGCAACGTGCAGTTTTATGGGCTGGTCGGAGGTCTATGTGTCGCGCGACGTGCGATACGGCGCTTGAAACACATGCGATGTACGAAAATGCGAGTTTAATAAAAGAACGAATGTCACGGTTACACACGACGGGTTAACGACTGAATTAACACACCCGTGGATGAAATAAAAAAAAACTGACAGTACAGTTGCGTCGTTCTTTGACGTGGTAAGTGACAGATCTACAATAGAGAAACGTAGATGATATAGAGGGCAATATTTTTAATCCTAAAAAAAAATGAATAAAATAATTCGAATATATGCAAAAATATTATATGATTCGTTTTTAGAGTTCTTATAGGATTACTTAAGAATGTATTACACAGTATTTTTTTAACAAAATGAAAAAATTATACATCTATATTGTTTTTGAAAGTAATACAAAAAGTAAGGTAGTGATTTAAAATAAATAAAATATTATTTCAATAAAAGAAATAGATATTTTTAAAGTGGTTATTTGAAAAAAAATAATTAAGATAAAATGAGAAAATTTTCATTTAATATTTCATGTACTGCAGCCATGATTCGGAATATTATTGTTTTCATATACAACTTCAACGACAATGCTTCAACTGTGCTCCGATTTCCGAGACAGAAAAGTGTCAGATTGACGAATCATGCACGTTGATCAGATCAATGTTTGACTGCAACACGAGTTGTTCGTACAAGACAAACTTCAGAAGCATGTCGATCCTCTACATGCTTCTGAAGTTTGGCTATTTAAATTCGGGACACCCTGTATATGCATCAAACAGCGAAAAATAAAAGCTTTTCTACATTTTTCTAGGATTAACAGGTAGATACTACATTTAGTTCTCTTTCTCATACACGCATAAGCAAAAGCGTTTGCCGGACGCGTCTTCTCACCGTTTTTGTACGCACGGGGTCGGTTTTTAGTCTACGCCACGAAGGTGGCAGAATGGCATAACGGCGATAGTCTGGCCGGTACATTAGCAGCAGGTTTAATTACAAGGCCGAAGTGGTGGCAGCAATAGTGGCGGCAGCTTGGAACGGAGTGCTCGCGAATACTCGCCTCCCCCCGGTGCTATATTGATTCCCGAGATTGTCCAGTCGCGGAAAAGAGCGGAAAAGGTAGTCCTCTCGAGTATGTGAACTGACAACTGAGAGTTGCGAGAGGGTGCGAGGGCTTGCGCTTGGCTCACAAAACATGTTCATTGTCTCCTTTCTTCGCAGTCACCCTTTCCTTTATGATCATCAACTACATCATGTACCACTGTTGGATTGGCCTCAAATTGGTGTCAAGCGACAAATCAAACAGCAATCGTAAATGGTAGAAAAAAAATAAAAAATTGCCAGGATTATTTCGCGTACTTCGATACAGTTTCTTCGCGTCATCTGAAAATTCTTCATTCGATAACTGAATTGCGCCAAAAATTTCATAAATTTTATGTCAATTTGGGCAAAATGAAACGAATGATAATTAACAATTATATTCCTTCTAAAGGAAATATTATTGGTTATAAGAACATGTTATGCGAAGTAGATACATGAAAATTTTACACGTGAGCATATATTACATCCAGTGTACGCTCGAATCAGCAATCTTACGTAGCAATAAATACTAGCACGTCGTACAAAAACTATCTCGTACATACAATGGATACCGGTACCGTCCCCCGATAGCCGGTAGCGACGCACCGCGTATTTCGTCGCTCCTTCCATGCAGTACCGTCTACGACTGGTTGTCCTCTTCACGCTGTGCCGATCCCTCCGCACGCGCCTTTTCTTTCAGCCAAAAAATAAATCGTGGCGGTGGCCGATGTAACGGGGAACTTACGAGCGTAGATTCGGAGCAGAAAGACAAGACGCATCCTATGAATAATGGATCACCAGTGGCTCATTATACGGGTGAAGGGTCAAGGGCACTTTTATATGTGAAAACATGGACGGTCGGGCGGCCGAGTAGGGGCCGGGTAGGACTATCGCTCGCCATTCATTCTGTGCCGCAAAAGCTCCTCAAGTTCCGCGAAGGGAGAGACACATCTCTCCGTAGTACTTGGCCTGTTCTGTCAGACTCGTAAATATCTACCGATACACTCGATGCTAATCCGAATATAGATGTGCCTTCGTTTTCTGTTGCCGATTAGTATACTATATGAGAGATGTTAAACAAAAGCCGCATTCCTACAGCGCCAGTTAGATCATTTTTCATGTGGAATATTTTTTTTTGTTCCAAGATAAATCTGTTCCAATACAATTTTAATAATAATTTTGTGTGAACGTCAATTGATATATATTATAAAAATTTTTACAAATTACATTTAATTTAGAATAAAATACAGTTCATATTAGAAGTATCTAGCAAAAAGTTTCTTAACACTCTAAATATATTAAAACAGAGAAAAATAGAAAATTTCTTTTGATAAGGGGGATTAGAAATTAAAATTCAATTTATTTTTTATTCTATTCAAATAAGCATAAAATATAAATTCCAAAATAAATCTCTAAATATAAATTTCAAAATCTCGCAGAAAATAATACCAAAACATAGACCCGATTAAGTGTCACAGTCCTCTTCGCGTTATCTAAATTATTTCCTTTATCGCCTATTACGAGACACTTCCCGATGTTATTTCATCCTCGAGTGCACCACAAAGAGCACGAAGATCGACGCGTCGCTTCGACTTAAGGGTTGCTCCATCGACCTCGCGACGTCACACGGTAGAATCACCCGAGCTTAGGTTTCGTGGAAAGGTGGCGGGTGCTTCCTTTCGCGAGATGAGAAAAAGACGGGGAGGAACGATAGTAGAAGCGGCGTCATGAGCCAGTATAATTAAGGTAGAAGAGATCCGAGCGAGAGGCAAGGGTCTAAGGGTAGATGGGTAGGGAAAAGAGATGGCAAAAGAGAGAGAGAGAGAGAGAGAGAGGGAGGGAGGGAGAGAGAAGTGCCCTAGATCACCGGACGTCTAGCAGCGGAGCTGTGAGCGCAGATAAGGACCGCCACGGCGACGGCCAAGATGGACGGCCGACCGGTCTCAGCACTAGCCGGGCTCTCTCTACTCCGCTACCACGTCGCTACCAAGCGAGCATCTCCTCCGCCTGCCTCCCCCTGGTCCCTAGAAGCTTCCTGGGGATCCTTATTTATACGTCGTCGGCCCAGACTAACGCCCATTGTCCCATTTCACCCCCGAGGTAATCTGCCGGACGCAAATCTAAGGCCCTGATCCTGCGGGCTACCACGAAAATCTATGACGCCTTTAATTTACACGCATACCACACTCCCGTCCTCTTACTGCCACCGATTTCTGTCTCGAGTCGCGACAAGTGGGGCCCTAGACAGTCCCTTATATGCGGTGTCGAAGACTAATGAAGACACTCTCAACCGACGAGCCACGTCCTTGACCGACCGACCATAGTAATCGTTAAATTTCGTTCCAGTAATGGAGCAGGGCTACTTCAACGTGTTATTTTAATGACGAGAACACGATGCTCATAATTCTTTTAAATAAAATAAATATATACCTGTAACATGTAAAAATATAAGGAATATGCATTTAAAAAAAAAAAGATTAACTAATAATCTTTCATTAGCAAAAAAAAAAATAAAAAAACTAATAATTATCTAAAAAAATATATAATAAAAATATATTAAAGAGAAAAAGAGATTGGAACAAAGAGGATTGCATTAAAGCTATTTATTAACATGTAGCACTTGTCACGTGAACGCTTGAAATATTTTACAACCCATCGTGTCCCTACATCGACCGCAAATATTAAACTTTCCTAAGCACACGACCAGACACGACGATGCGATCTACAGAGGCGAACGTGATGGAAGATGGGGTTGCGAGTGTGCGTGTGGCAGGAGGGGGATTGGACGATGTTCCTTCCAAAATCGAGGAAGCGCGCCGGGGCGATGGTCTGGGTCAAATATTAACGTCGGGCCCGATAATTGCGAAGTAGATTGTAGGAAGGGAGGGCTCCGCAGCCGCGCGATCGGGCGAACCCGGAGTCCTCGTGCCTGATAGCATCTCGCCCTCTCCATAAATATGTCGCAGTGAGCTTAACCCCCTTGCCTATCTGCGAGGCACGAAGTAGGGGAGGCATTAATGTCAAACCGAGACGCGAGTTATGGCTCCCCCGTCAATTCCCAATGAATTCAGCGTTTTCGGCAGGGAATCGATGTGTTCCGACGAGCGACTGAGCGGCCTCGCTCGCCAAATCGCACGCCATTTTTTACGGTTTTCACAAAAATGCACGGCGCGTTGCTACCCTCTGTTGTCGAATGATCGATTTCAACTTGTGAAAAAGCCCGTCATTTCGTGACAACGGTAGAAACTGTATTACGTAGGTGATACATTTTTATGCTACGAGTGGGAGAGAAATATGATGTGATAACGTGCAAGAGCTGTTTCTAATCATTTCTATAAAACGGTATGACTTTTTTTGTACTTTGAAAGCACTATTCATTTTTATATCGAAAAAGTGATAGAGAAAAAGAGAGCATGTAACATGATCACAGAACGTGATATTTTAATATCAGATAAATAATTTTCACTCGTCTCATAAATTATTTTCGCATGTATATTTCGATACACGAGATGATTATAGAAATTATTAACTTAAAATTAAAATATATAATATCAAAGTTATAATTCATTATAAAAATAATTTAATTAATTAACAACAAAATATTAAAAGATTCAAATCTGTGATAATGTTACATATGTGATGTGCTTATATTGTCATGTACATTATTGTACATACAATGGACGAGACTTGCAAGTAACGATTGAAAATACGAAAGCGACTTAAACTTTTTTTTGTTTTTGTACACAGGTTGTCGATGGCAATCATCGATCATCGTGTCGTCGCACCGATGTGGTACTCGAAGACGTATCTTGTGTTTGTGAAACGAGGAAAAGACCGATTGATGTTCGCCGTTCGACAGTGATGGAACGCGACATCGTTTCTTGACACGAACGACCACCCGATGATTATAATTACATGTTGACGATATCGAATTTGACGGTGATTTTGTAATTTTGCAAAATTTAAACAATTCAACCTAATGCTACAAATAATAAATATTGTCAATATCGGAAAGAAATCTTATCGCTCAAAGTTCTCTCTTATCGTAAATATTATACTCGGCAAAAAATGGCTGGCTTTTCAAAACATCTTATCTTTGAGAGAGCTTCTCGCGAACCCTTGAGAGATCATACGGCGTCATAGTCGTGAAAAAACGCGTCTTTGACGATGTCTTGAGTAACAATATGGTTACGATACGATAGCTTCGGTGCCTTCGAGAAGGATCCGGTCTTTTGTGAACCGATCGATGGTCGAAAGAGAAGCAACTTCGCGGCTTTCATGCGGGATCATACGAGCGAAGTGCAGACGCGATTTCGCGGTGACTTCTCGTAGGTGATACAAATAACGCAATCAGTATGCAGGGGGTTCATGCATATTTCAGAGGGGGTTACGACGGTGGCCGCCGCTAAGAAGGGTTTATGACGGGGGTTGATCCGAGGATCCCCATCAAACCGCACGAGTCTGAATATCGAGGCGAAGCCGGGGGCAGGGGCAGACCTCTTAACTCCTGCAAACTCATTACAATAAATCAAGCTTTGTTCTTCGACCGAGCAAGGGCTGGCTAAATTCTGCGGGTGGTAACCCTTCTGCCCGTCCCACCTTCATTCCCGTGTCGTCTGTGCCGCACTCGTCTGTTACTTGACTTCTGGTGCTTGCCACGTTTGTTTCTTAGATTCGTATATAACGATCGCATTTATCATGCTTTACAGGGACCGTGAGTAACGATTATGATAGCATAGCGTTGTTCTATCTATTTATCGCTCTCATAATTAGTATGAAAAAATTACACACACACACACACACACACGCACGCACACGCACACGCACGCACATATGCTAATTATGCTAGTTACGTTTGTTTTCAGAAATCTATATAATTTATTTAATTATCATTAATAAAATTGAAGTTTATAATTTGATCTATTTTAATAGGAATCAAAGTAAGTAATTTATCACTTACATATAAGTAATATTATCGTTTCTTATTTGATTAATGTGAGAAAAAATAGGTTTTCAATATTCTTTATATCAATAATGAATATTACTTCTGAATTAATATATTTTCACTTACATATTTCCATGTATCTGTTGACAGTAGTAGTTAAAAATGAACAAATTCTTATTAAGCAAAATTCTTTATCTTGTATAAAAGAAAAAAATTAATTTTAATAAAAAAAAATTTCCACCTTTCATCACTTGTTTTACCAACATTAAAAGTTGATAAAAATATAAGTGACTGAAAAAAAACTTGAAAGTTCAAAAAATTTATTTGGCTATTTTAATATGTTAAAACTTTCTTGCATCGATATATATATATATTAAAATTTCATTGAAAAAATTATAGATGATGCAAATCCATCAACAACGTACAACTTTCGTAATTCGTTTAATCGTTCGAAATATAATTTAATATATTTAAAAAACGGTTTTTATATATTTATAACAGCAACAAAAAAGGGGGTATCGCTGATCTTGTGGTAGAATTGCGGTACGGATTTGTACAAGAGATACAGAGGGATATCAGGCAGATGTTGCATTCTGCGGAGCTCCACGTGCTACAAGCGTCGACATTGACTAATGATGGCGTGGCGAAGGGGGCGAAGGGGTGCTAGAGGGCCAGACAGCGCGCCCTGGAACAGAAAATTCACCCAAGTTCACGCGACCTGTTGCACCCCCTAGCTCACCGTTTAACCTATAACCTGCCCGCCAAACATGGGTTTAACCTTACCTTATCGCGTTATCGAAGTGCTCGGATCAGCCGCCCGCGCGTTTGCCAGTTGATGTTTACTTTCTTTCTCTCAACTTCCGTTGCGGTTGTCAATCGACTTTCTCTTACAAAAGACATGCATCGTTCTTACGTATTACCAACTAAAGCGGCAGCACTTGAACGTATTCCAATTTCGACTTACCGTAAGCATGCAAAATTGATTCTTACTTCTTTTCACGAACAACAAAAGCGATGATTAATTTATTCTTCTAGATAAATTCTTTCGTGTATTTGTAATATCGTAAAAAAGTTTATCAAAATTGTATCTCATAATTGTCGCAAACAGTTTATACTCCACCTAATCGATAAACTCTGAATAATGAAGTAAATGTTACATTGAAGAGCATAGAGATCTGCTGTATTATATCGTTGCATCATTATTATGTACATATAAATTTCTTCATCGGATTATTTTCCAGTCGACTTGTCTTAAAAGAATAATAAGACCATACTTTCTTAAGATTGCCTTTCTCCCGGTGTGTCTTCCGTCTAAACCAATTTGTGGCAAACACGTTCGATCAGGTTCCTCTTCCTCTCGCTCATCAGTGACAGTGCGTGCCAGCACGCGAGAGGAAGAGGCCAAAGCTGCAGTCATGGATGGAGGCGCTAATTACTGCACTTTCCTCGGACCTGTACCCGCTTATTATTCAGTCCGAATCAATCCGCGCGCGCGACGACCACGGACGGGAGGGCGTGCATCGAACGAAAAGCAAATTAAATTCGGCGGCCACGTTAACGCGATTACACGAACGGGGTCCCGGCAAAAATATCAATCGCACGTGTAATCCCGCTTAACGAGTGTACCTTTTAATTAATCACCATTTTCAATATTTCACAGTCACCGTGAGCGAGCGCGCGCGCAAGCACGCACTCACGCACTGTGTGCGTGAGCGTCGCGTACGCGCGAGCGCGTATGATTTAACACCAGCAGCATTGGTGTATGCATTCTCTTCCTGAGCGGCGCGAAATATCACCGCGGTATTATGCGTATATTATCGCGAGCACGCAATTCGTGATTGAATGGCCACGCACGCGTGTTGTACGCTGCGCGCTGCATGAACTCGCATCGCGGCTATACGCGTGACTCTTAAGCCTGTGCTTATCTGTACAACGAGAATTTCAATTTGTCCTCGGTATAGAATTTATGCGAAAACTTTAACGAGATCTAGTCTGCATGGCGATACCCCTCGCCGATACTTTCTTTTTCTCTAACAACGATTTATACATCGCGATCGACGGGTCTTAAAGAATTTTACAATGGCACGTTGCGCAATGCTATTATATGCTTGTGCGCACGCACAGTACATTCCCTTCAGATCTGATCCCGAAAGCGTTATTAACAAGTTTATGCCGTCGCATAAATTGTCGAGTAAAGTAGTTGCGCCATGCATCACGAGATTAGGAATGTATAACGTGAATGCATATAATCCCTCATTTGCTACTTTTTAAGAAAGTATGGCAGGATTAAGTGTCACTCTCTGATAATTTCTTACTTATTTCCGTCATGTACTAAATGGAAAAGTGAGAAATCCCGGCGTTTGCTTTACGTTTCTTACGCGAAACCTCGGAGGTCGTCGATGTTACAATCATGAATTTAATCGCAATCTTAAATTTTTGTGATGCACGACGCGATTGGCCTTTTATCAAAGTAAGATATCAATTCATAGCGTAACATTCTCAGACGCAAGACACGCCTCCTACGTGCCCTTCCTTATTGGCCATTCTTCTTATCTCGAAATTCATTCTACCAATTACTGCGGTCCTGTTCTACATGAAGAAATCAATCTCTTGGACATGCAACCCATTTCTAGCCAGCGTTCAAAACGCTTATTTAGCTATTCTGTGACACAACCAAAGGTGTTCTAATCTTCAAAGTCCAATGTAAATTTAATGTGCCTTTTTGTCAATATGACACCATTTATCCTTTTTAAAATAATATTGCGCATATGTATACATTTTAAGCTGCTATTTACAAATGCTTTGTATCTTCCTTTAAATATAGTCATAAACAGAGAAATTGAACAATTTATCTAATAGTTACTGTCAAAAAGGATCTTCTATATGTAAAAATAAATGAGTATAATTTCTATGTTTTTTAAGACATTTTATCATAAAACATTCCACAAATATATTGCAAAGACAATCATCAAGTGAATAATATTTTGTTAAAATCTATGTCGTTATCAATAAGATTAATAAAATATAACTCGAAAGATATTTAAAGCACGTCTTGGAAATCGATAATATTACAGAGAACACGACTAATAGAGATTCCGCAGAAAGTATGCAGCAAACGAAAACGCCTTTTTTATCCGCATCATTCAGCGGGTAATCAAAATTAAGCATACGGATAAGGCGACTCTCAGGAGATAATCACTTCTATTCAAGTACTTAAACTGACTCAGCTGTGTCAAAGCGATTCCACCGCGGAACAAGAGGAAACGGGGTTGAAACGGGGTTGAAACGTTTTAAAAGCGAGCCGCTGAGTTCGCTGGTTGATGAATATTCATGCCGCTATATAATAACATTTTTGAGCCACTGTTTAGCTAATCCTCCGGACTCATTTATCGTGGGAGGCAAGGACAGCTATAATTCTTGAAAACGCTCCAACGGCGTTACTATTATTATTATGCGAATAAATACCCCGGGATTAAGTGCGATGGGGAAACGCCGGGGGCGCTTGTGCGGCCGTTGCATTTTATGGAAACAAACGTAAAGTAGTTGCCGCGCGCGATTTATAGTTGTAGCTCAGGTTCGGTGTTGTTGCTGACGATTAACGACCGCGGCTGCAGCGGTGTGGAATCTTCGATTAAAACAAAGAAACAATTTGCAGTCACACTGAAAGAGACGTTCGTCGATGATCGCAGGAAGTCTTAACAGATCGATACGATTGTACGATTCAATTTCGAGGATAATTGTCGATGCGGTTCAACAAATTTGCTCTTGGACTTTGAACCAGAATGGATGGTGGTTATTAGAGTACCTAATAATAATGTATTATGGGTTATAGCGTGATTCAATATCAGCTCGGGTAATCGACTGATATCATCGTTGAGGCGCTCCGAAACTCCTCTGTGCACATTTTTACCGTCGTTTAAGCCTGGTCGCGATTATAATCGAATTTATTTGCGAGCCTGTTTTTGTAACAGGGCCAATAACCGCACGAATGTACCACGAGAAAGACAGGACATTTTCGCATGCGACCTCTCGTTCATGACTGGATTTGGGTAGGATCTTAGCAAATGGCAATTCTTTCCTTACACCATTATTGCAAACCTTGGAGCTAATCCGTTTCTTGGTTTCATTACCGAGGGGCGAATGCATCGGAAAGTCGCCAACAAACTCCGGAGTAAAGCGGCAACCAACCGGCATGCCGAAGCTCTTTAGCTTCTCTCTGCCCTCAGCCTCTTGTTCCTCTGCCCCTTCTTCCTCGAATCTTCTCCCCGTTCGCGAGCACATGTATATATACTACATGCGTACACCAAGAAACAAAGGGCGCGTCTCTTCGTTTAATGCTACCGCAGTCAGGCCTCGGAGAGATTATAATAATCTCGGTTTACGTAGCGTCTCTCGAGCTGGTTAATTTGAAGAGGAAACTTCCGTCCGTAGGATCCACGAGTCTCATATCTCGTCCTTCTCCTCTTCCACATTTCCTCCCATAGACCTGGTCTCTTTCTCATCCACGTTACCGTGCGGTCTCCGTTGCTCTTATATCTAAGCTGATTCGTAGCTAAATTTTGCTTTAATTTCACGTAAACTTGTGAAATTTAAGACTGCCCGAATTAGATGCGATAATAAAATTGTCACGTTGATCGAAACGGATGAGACAACTCAAGATATTTTCCTCTAGACTATTAAAATGCATTCTTCTCTTGTTAGTAAAGTTTGATTTTAAATGTACATTAAGAAAGATAATTTGATTATATCAACAAGACGTAAATCATATACGAGTGAATTTTAGTAAAATCAAATAGAATTCCTAGTTATCATGTGGGTGATATAGGACTCAATATTTTTTAACTGAAAATTTTGATATTAACTATATTTAATATTTTACGGTTTTTGATCTATAAAACTTTTACAATTTCTATTTGAAAATGGATGAACCAGAAAATTCTGATGATATAAATAAAAATTCTGATTATCTCAATTAGAATTATAATAGATTCAACAAAAAAATTCTGATTTATCCGTTAAGCAGGAATTCTAATTAATGCAACCAGATTCTTTTTCCAGTGTAACTATATTCAGTAAAGATTCCTCACAAGCAGTATGCGGCATTGCTACAAGATAAATTTCGCTCGGCGAAATTCTCTCATAGAAAAAACAAACAGTTTCTATAATATCTAAAAATTTAGATACAATATCTAAAAAGTTAAATATTGAAATGATATAATAAAAATTTGAAAATTGTATTGGACTACCAAAATAATTATATAGTACGCTCACTGATTACGAAAACTTTTTGCAGCATTGCTCGTTATTGCTTGAGATTCCTATACACAATTATTTTATGATCCAACAAAATTATTTTCAAATCTGTATCTGATTAAATTTTTAAATATTTTAGCAAAATCGTTCTTTCCGTGATGTAATTCAAAATCATATTAGAGAATAAAAGGAACAGCATTTTGAGAGTCTTCACCATTCCCAAAATTGGGTTTAAAAATGGAAGTAAATCATAAATGTATTTTAGTAGAATATATTGATACTTGTGAAATATTATTAGAAATACCGAAATTTGTGTGGCATTATATGGACGTTAGCTAATTGCAATGATTAGAGCTCCATGATAAAAAATCAAAAAGAAATTCTGATACATTTAACAGAAAGAATTCGATCATAAGAATTAACTCTCTATCAGCATGTGAACGTTTCATCCATCATCCGTAACTGGATCTTCGAATTTCAATATAATCAACAAGAAATTCTGGTGTATTTAACAGAAAAGAATTAATCATGTTCATCTGGTAAGTCTTACAAGAATTCTGTTTCATTTTCGAATAGATGTATTGATTGAATCTATCAGATTTCCAATTAATGCTATCAAATCTTTTTCAATGTATGCATCATCCTCTAATTGCAAGTTTAATATTAGCTACATTTAAAATATATTAATTCAAAGTTATTAGGTGTTGGAATTAATTCGTAGCGTTTTTAATGAAAGAATGTTATTTATTTCACATGAGCATTAAAAAATACATTAATGAAAGTACTTCCCATCACTTGTAAAACGCTACGAATTAATTCCAACACCTAATATGTATGATAGAAGCAGATAAGAAGGACATAGAACATATTAAAAATTAAACCTTTTATAAAAAGCTACATAAAAAATTCCATTATTTTTTATAATTAATTAAATTCAATGTATAGATACAGCAGTTTCATTCTTATTCGCTATTTTTTTTAAGTGGATGCAAAAAAATAAATTGTCACGTAGATTTCTTGCCCGTTCTTCTGAAATTCTTCTCTCGCTCTATTTCGCATCTACTTCTGTCGAAGGTCCATTTAATTTAGTCTGATTATTTGTTACGACCGTTCATTGATTGAATCTGCTTTAACGACTGCCAAGACGAACAGAAGGCATTTACCCGTAAAAGAATTACGATTAAACACAAAGCCGAGTCGCTGAGGGCTGGGGATAGACGAGAGAGGCGGAGGGAAGTGAATTCGTCGCTTCACGAGAGGATCCCCGAGTCGTCTTTCATGAGGATTTTCGACGAGGTCTCCCCCTTGCCTTTAAATCATGAGCGCCCTCATAATTTCCGTGGAGTCAAACAAAAGACGCGTAAACAATGGCCACGGGAAGGATGAGAGCCGTCGGTGTCAAAGGAAGCGCCGCTTAAAAGTTTAATTCGCTAATTGAACCCGCGGCGTAGTCGCAGCGCCGACAATAACTGCGCAAATAAACTTGCGAGTACTTTCAATCCGTTTTTCCTGTCAAAGGAAATGCGCGCGCGGTAGGCGCTGCAATTTCGTTTCAGTCTGGACGAACACGAAAAGGAGTGACCTTTTTTCCTTCTCCACCGTCTTGCCAACAAGAGTTGAAGCGAAAGAGGATAAATAAATTAGTAACTCGTTGCCTATTCTCCCGCTGACGACGCGCGCCCGTCCACGTTCCCGTAGAATGAAAAGTACATGCAAAGTTCGAGCGGCACCGTGAAACGGCGCGCTCGTCCTTTTTCATTTCTTTCGCGGCTGCACTTCCGGCTGCTCGTCGATATTATTTGCGTAACGTGTCCGTGTCGTTTTTGTTCGAGGATTTATATCCGATTTATCCGATTATGCGCACTCGATCGTATTTTCGCGCGTATACGCGTTTTATCAAATTTAGCCACAGCCTTTCAGCGAGGCCGCGTACTTTAATAACAATAACCGCACGGCCGCGCAAGGTTTACAACGACGAGTGCTTATTTTATTCCACATATATTCGCAATTATTGTACATTATTTCATTTTTACGTGGTTTTATCACGTTCATCGATCGCTCGCAGCTTTAATGCGTATTACCGTTCATTCTACTTTTATCACGGCTATTTATTTTCTGATTTATCTCATCCATTTGCGCTTTCAATCACGTATTATTTTATTTCCGCAAAGTCCGTTCCATTTTTCGCGATTCGGTCATCGTCAATCATTTATTTCCGCTTCATATCTATTGTCATATTTCATTCCAGCGATTTATTTTAATAAACTGCCACGATAAAGCTACAAAAATTTATTCCGACGTAATTTGTTGACGGCCATTCATCCGCCCTACGTCGAAGTCGAATCACTTACGGAAACAAATGTAAATGGATGTATATGTAATTTCCATAGCAGAGCAACCAACGTTTCATCATCGTTCGCGTTACTTCGATCAGCAATGTCGCTGCATGATGTTGATAGAAACTAATATCGAAAATCGCAATTCAGGATTACACAGTATCCATTGATTCCTGTGTGTTTATCCATGGTATACATCCCAAAACGGCAAAATGCCCGGAACTCTCGTCCCTCATCGGGAGAACTTTGCCGCGAACAAAAGCACCCGCGATCTCTATCCACGGAAGAACTTCCTACGATGAATATATTTCACCCGGTAGTCGTTACAGTCATGCTCGAGCTCTTGACGAGTAACGACGATTTCGTCGAGCGCTCTCCGTTTGCCGTGGAATCAACAAAGAAAGAAGAAAAGATCGGCAAAACGACGATGCGGTGCATCCCGTCGGTCGTACGCGCGTATCTACTTAGGTACCATCGCAAGGAACGTTATCAGGAAAGTTTTGGAATTTCAAATCGGCCATCCGGAGCGTAGGTCCTTCCATTTCTGTCTCCGAATCCTCGTCCCCAGTCATTGCCTCTCGGTTTGACGTAATTTTCGTATTTTTCCTCTCTTTGCCGGAAGAAAACGTCGCCGGGCTTTGACGCGAAACTCCCAGAAAACGTACGTCGATCTACAAGGATATTCCGGCGACGGGATAAGATTCCGGCGGCATCTTTCGGTCCATTGGCCCGACAGAATGATGTAGATTCGTCGTCGTGCACGCTCCGCACGCGTCGCGACGCGTCGCGACGAAGGCAACTGCGCCGCCATTCCGCGCGGCCATTCGTTCCGTGGGATGACAGACGATGATTTGCGGCCGGTCTCGGCCGCGAGCAGTTTCCTGATTTTTATGTAAGAGGACGAGAAGATGGCGCCCGGAGACTCAGGACCCAGACGATCGTAAATTAAACCGACACCGTGTTTCAAAGAGCGCGAGACCCGTACTCCGTGTGCCGATTCACGCGTTTCGCGGTCGCGAGAATGACGGTTCGGTTTTGTAACAACGACGCTTTTTAAATTATCACACTTGTTCGCCATCTGCAGTACCACGACGATATATGGACGGTAAGTAAAGCGAAAAAAAAATCTACTTCCTGTAAAAGTTACAAAAAAATCACTAAATGTTTGCATTAGACATATGTTTTGTTGCGGTATGAACTGTATAAATTCTTAGTGCACACAATGATTTTCCGGTGCATAAGATGATTTAATTACACAAAAGAACAGTTTTACAGATATAAAAAAATTTAAATTCAGACTTAAAAATAATTTTATTCAAAACAATTATGTAAGATGTCAAAATTGATTACTAAGAACGTCAAAACTTTTTGCAACATTGCACTTTGTTTGAGCGTTGTACATACATTAAGAGAAATGTTTGGTATGTATACTTATTTATTTCATTGATAAGTAACTAACAAAAACTTTCTTATTTTTCATTTAAAAATTGTATTGTTCTAATCAAAATTCGATTATTGCAATCAAATTTGTTGATACCAAATAGCACAATTTTTGTTAGTCATATATCAACAGAAAAAATGGTTATACCAAAATATTTCTCTCAGTGTAGGATAGGATGAGAAAATTTGCAGTTTCATATACTCAATTATTTCAAACATATCTGATTTATTACTGAACATAATGTAACCTTTTGTAAATATAAAAATTAACATATAATAAAGAAAAATATAAATATTTAAACTGATATAAAATTATCAGTATATTTATCAAAAAATCAATAAGATTATTCCGTTTATCAAGGAAAATCTTCAACGAAACGAATAGTAAGAAAATAATTCACAATTATGAGATAATTTTTGCTCTACCATTCTAAAACTCTAATGAACATTCAATATAACTTTCATCATAAAATTCGCTTGTATACGAAAGTTATAGCTCAAATAATCTAAAAATTTAATTTGATTAAAATGACAATGAAAATAACCAATAAAAATAATGGTGAATTTATCTTTAATTACAAAAACTCCAACCAGCAAACAATTTCCCTTTGTGATGACGTGCTTACAACTACTCAAACATGACTGCATCTTAAAAGTGTAAGTACAACTGTCAAATATTAAATATATGCTGTTTAAAAACATGAACGTTATCACTGGCCAAAATAGCGCCATAGATAGATGAAAATCACTCTATCTTAATAATTTTGAGAATAAGTTCAACAAAATTATTTTCAGATCTGTATCTAATTAAATTTGAGAAATTTTAGCAAAATCATTCTTTCCGTATATACGATGAATCACTGAAAAAGTGACTCAATCATGTGCAGTAAAGATTGAATGTATTTCGGTAAGAATAGATGTCTGCTTTTATCATCTATCGCGGTCTTAGAATGCAGAAAATATAAAATGAAAATAAAAGTTGTGAATTATTAAAACCGGAATTTCACTGAATTGAGCTGAATTATCAGTTATTTTTGAAAATCTAGCGCATTAGTAGATCTATGATACCTTCTCTGAAAATTTTGTAAGAAGCATTCTCATTCAAAAGCCAAAAAAATAACATAAATCTAATAAAAAAATCAGAGTTTAAAGTAGGTGACAACTATAACTTTACTTTACGCTCCTAAAATCGCTTTCGAATGTAATAAACATTGGTTAGCGATCGACGTATGTAAGAAATAAATTTTAAGCTATTGCAAAGTAGGTCATATTACAAATTGAATCGACTTAGCCTGTTCTTTTCATGACGGATAGGTCGCGAAGGAAAACGGGTCGCGTGTATATTTATACGTTTCTAAAAATCGCTGCCGCAATAGAATAATGAGTGACAGCTGAAACATTGGCGCTTCTACATATTGCAACTCGGCTTCGACTCGATGTATTAACGATCCCGTTAACCGGAGACGAGAAAGCGACGATAATTTACGCTCATGCGGAACAGAACCGGTTGATACGCAGATGCGGGTGTCACGTCACGTTCTCGTTTGCCATCTCGCCAAAGAATCTCTCCGGTGACGGACCGGTTGGCCGGTGACACCAACTCTTTCGTTCACATGTATAATGAATCAGATCTTCATTTCCAAGATTGTTCCGCGCGGTACATCATGCACCCCGATACATCATGCAACACGTTGCGTCCCTCTAGTAGAGCGACGTAAGGCGGCAACGGCAAGAGTTGAAGTCAAGTTTAAGCTGCCGTCGCAAGGCGACGCAACCGAGAGAAGTTACGCGGCTGAGGTGATATGTGTCAGGTCCACAATACTCGGGCGGGGACTCGACTAAGTAAATGTTATTTCCGCCGGTGCATAATTGTGACTCCGTCGAGAAACGCCGTGACGTTAATGTTAAGGACGACGGGGAGCTTGGCACGAGACGGAAGACGCTGTTTCGCCGACGCCTACGCCGGCGACGAGTGGTGAAAAACGGGCTGCGCGAAACAGCGAGTTACACACGGATGATGGTGCCGGGTCGGATAATTAATCGCCCGCAGAGCCGCATTTGTCCCGTTAATGAACGCAAATCGTGAAGCATGTTGTCCCGAATTTCGTTAGGTCTTAATATAGCGCGTCTTGACATTTCTAGAACGGAGAAACTTTATTACATCCGGTTTACAACCGCAATCGCGCGTACGTGGCCGATAGTACTCGGCGTCATTAAACTAATCGTATCAGCAGTATCATCAAGTGTAGCATCACCAATTATAACTTACTACAATTAATAGATATATTTATCACGTCGGAGAGAGACTAGGCGACCATACAGTCGCGTTCGATCGACGCCGATCGTAAGAACGCGTTAATTATTTTCCAACGGGATAAGTAATTTCGAAGCGTCGTGGAATGGGGAGAGCGCACGGGGACGAGGGGTTTGTTTAGACCGACGAGAGGAGTAGTACGTAATCATCCGCAGATGAAAGAGCTGTCGGAGTGTCGAGGCGAACGAAAGGCAGCACAACAGAGCCACTCTGTGCTTTGCTTCGAACCGTGGTCTTCCCCCTTTCTACCTCAAACCCCCGAGGGCCTATCCTCTCCGCGTTTCCGTCCCTCCCCCTCCTTACCGTCCCTTTAAATTAACCGATCAATCGGGCCACACCAACATTTCCTCCGACATCAAACACGCGTCGCTTTGTGATAATTAATCGTCAGTCTTCGAATGGCGCTACCAAGCGGCGGTTATTGGCAGTCTGATGAAATTTTTGCGCGGAGGAAATGGCGACCAAAAGGAAAGCGGACGCGGGAGCGCGGCGGGAAAGAATACTTTTTGACGTCAAAGGGTCGAAGAACGTTCCGCAGGATTTCACCGGTGCGCCGCGCCGTGCCGTGCACGCTCGTGCGCGCGCGCACGCGAGTACGCTCACGTATTACGGGTAAATCAAAGGTCGAGACCATTCGCCTTGAGGGCTCAAAATACTTTTGATCTCGCATTACCGTATTATTAATTCAACGAGCGTGACATGGGAATTAAAGAGCAGACAGTCTCCGTGCACATACGCGGATCTTATCGGTATCGTCGCGCTCCGTATAATCGAAATCGGAGATCAAAGCGCGCTTCGGTTTCCTTCCCTCCCCAGTTTCCTTTCTTTCTTTTACCCTGCCGTTGCGTTGCGAGCTCGCGTACTCACGAACAAGAAGTCATTATGTACGTGTTCATCAATTACGCGATATTACGCGTAATCATGCGGCGAGTTGCAGAGGAAACGAAAGAAATCGGAGAACAACCATGCGGAAAGAAGATGTAAGTGCCGAGCTATGTGTTTGTCCTTTCGAGAAGTCTGTCTGGTTAATAAAAAAAAAAAAAGAATCGTTCCATGAACAATTAGGATATTACCTTGTGACCTGAGAAGAAATGACATTTGTTTAGAAATGGCGCGAGGAGTCGTACTCGTGCGACGACGTTCTAATTATTCAACAACATACGGCTCACTAGAAGTCCGCGTACAAGGTATCTCGCTAATAATAGCTGTCCGGCTTGCGGTTTACGTGGCTGAAGTCCCCATAGTCAAGAGGTTCGTGTAATCCCTCTGTGAAAGCTCACCCTTCTATGCGACGCGAAGTCGGGGGTGACACCACCGTACGGTAACGGCGGGTATACCTTCGCGGCACTTCAAACGGAATCGTCAAAGGTTCATCGAGTAAGAGTAATGTAATTCCCTTGTTACTGTATATCTGATCCACAACGACCAGTCTATTGCACGGTATCCGCTTCTGAGCAGCGGGGCATTGTCTCAAACCGCACGCTTCCCATCTCCGCGCGACAGCATTGAATTACGCCGCATGCTGCAGCTCTTTCTTTGTCGCGTAGCGTAACGTCGCCATGGACCCCTCGCTCCGATGAAGCTTTCTCGCGCGTTCTGTGTATTATTGCGATAAACGAATGTCCTTGCGATCGGCATCTCCCTCTATTTCTAGCTCGTTCATTGTTAAGCCACGATTATATACTGCTGCATCTATAATATAAGCGATATCCGCGCATAATATATATCTACAGTTTTAAAATTATTTCATATCGCGCGCGCGAGAAATTCTACTTGGAAATATTTCAAGTTGTGGTTTAAATCAATTATCATTATTAACCATACCTATTTCTAAATGCAATAATAAGGACGGTAATTTGGAAAAAGATGATTATATGATTGTAATTATCTTTATAGCTCTTTACTCTCTACAGAGTGCTTTTAATTTATATGTGAAGTTCTTGAAAATAAAAAATTAAGAGAACGCTAGTATTTTGTTGCAAAATACTTATTGTTAGTAACATTCAAGTTTTCAATATTCCCTCATGATTACGAGCTAAATGACACATGTATAATTTAAGATGCTGAAAACTAACGGGTTTCATGATTTTCATTCTTTCGTAGGAGACACGGTCTATTATTTTTATACAGCGAACCGAGATCTTGCTCATGCAATTGAAGATTCTTCCCCGAAGATAACCACCGGGGCACCCATATATACATGTTTATTATTTAATAAAAACGTTATTGTGGTGAGCGAGGAGACACGGATCGTGCAATAACAGCGTCACGGAGTAAGATTGGCGTCGAATCCACCGAAGAGCAGGACAAACAGACGGACGCAGATATTGGGTTTGTCTCCTCCTGCGCCCTCCGGAGGATCGTTGTCCTTCCACTCTTTCGTTTCGTCGCGATTTCTCGTGTGCGCGAATATGTTTGTGTGTGTGTGTGTGTGTATATTTTGTGCGCGAGAGTGCGGAATTATCTATATCCACCCCGATGTTCGTGGCTCCAGATGGCAGCAGTGGCCATTGCCGCGGAAACCGCTGAAAGTCACCGACGTACGACGACGCAACGGGATTGTACTACGCCTATGTGTGTTCTCTTCGTGGACGAAAGCTATATGACCAGAAGGACATTGTGTTCGGGTGGGGTGAACGGCGAGAAGGACGAGGGAACGAGGCTATACTAGCAACGGAGGTGTGTGTCAAGCGCAGCCACCCCCGCTCCGCAGACTCGAGCTATAACGTGATTCGGGCGGGACAATATATTATTTTAATGTTTTAATATCGTGTCGGTGTGGTCGTTCGGACAACGCGGTGTCTACGTTTAGGATGTTCATGCGCTCCGACTCGTCGTCACCGGCGCCGATCCGATCCGGAACCGATAATACCGGAAATCGTGTCTTCGACTCGCTCCCTCACATCCCCCTGTCACTTTTTCGCAAGTAATTTACTAACAAGTGTAAAAAGGGGAAAGTCTATTTCATCCTTCTTACGTATTATATACCGGATGGAACATATATGACGACGCTATTATTGATGTACCTTCTAAATCATTGAGTTTTTGCCAAAATAGAATTCTAATCGTTAAATCAGTAACACGAATTCTGATGAAAATTAATTTTCAATTACAGCGATAAAAACTGCACCTAAATTCTAAAGTGTCCCACTTGAAGTACAGAAAGCAATCTCTGCCTTTTATAGCTAATTGATAGAAGAAGCAATATAATATATTATAGGACCGTGTGTGTGCGTGTGTGCGTGCGCGTGCGCGCGTGTGTTTGTGATAACACTATAGAAATCAAAGCCTTAAACGGTCTAGCTGAATCTTAAATGTTTGTATGATTCTTGTGTGAATTTATGTACTACGTATGAATATAAGTCCTTAGAAACGCGCGTCGAAATAATTTTTCGGTCTTGAAACGCTAACTCTACTAAATTACTGCAGTAATATCACGAGTTAAATTGATTAGCAATTTAACAAATTTTTGATGCTTATTCGCATCTTCGAAACGATCTTAATATTGTTGAATGACATATTAAAATCTGTAAATAATTAATTCTTATTGCGAAAAATATTCCGAAAAAGACTTCTGGCCGAGGTAATATTTTTCGCAATAAGAATTAATTATTTACGGATTTTACATAGTATATAAATTCACACAAGAATCGTACAAGCATTTAAGATCCAGCTAGACCGTTTAAGGCTTTGATTTCTATAATTTGTGATAGAAGAAGGTTCAAAGTTTTTTTTTTTTTCTTTCAATTCAGAACCTCGCAGTACCAATAAAAAATTTTAAGGGTCCATATCGTTGCTATAATCAAGAATTACATAAAATATAAAAACAGGGAAAATATTTTGTTAGTGACAATTTATAAAAAGACTCATCATCGAATATAATGCAAAAAACGAATACATTAATAAAAATAAAAAACCTTTAAAATCCGTATATCAAATATTAAATACATGCCAAGAAAAAAAATTATGAAATTATAAATCGAGAATGCATTGGAAAATATAGATTTCAGTGACTTTATCGGATCCGCTAATACGCTGCGTCGACTGTAAATCTCGACGGGGAAGATTCCCGCGCTCTCGCAACGACACACATAGCCGGGACGCACAGCGGTGTTTGCATCAGAGTACTGCGTGTTCTGGAGAAAGAAAAAGCTCGCGCACCGTCGCATTGTGCTCTCGCGGCTCCTGGTTCGCGGACGATTTAACATGGGGGCGATAACGACCGGGATAAATCAGCGCCCGTCCGAACGAGGCGCGGCCCGAAATCAATAATAATGGGCAGGAGCCATTAGTAAAATTAATAAATTATGCCACACATTATGTGCGCATTGTGAATCGCGCGCTAGCTCGTCGGGGTAATACGTCGTAAATCATATTAGTGAATAATCCGCATCACCATAACCAGCCGCACAGGCAGCCGTTGCGTTTTGCGCGACGACAAAAGTGGTATTAACCGCTCGTTCGCCGTTAACGTCCCCCGCGTTCCTCGTAACCATTGCGTAATTGTGGAGTTCTAGGCAATGCGCCGCGGCGGCCTAAGAACGTAATCTCTCTTGGCAAGAGCTTGGTAAGCTCTTCGTCTCTTTAGAACAATCAATACAGGAAAACAATCACGAAAAGCTTCTGATTTAATATGTTTAATCTGTTTAAAAAAATATCTAATTTTCTTTTATATTCTTTCCTTGAATTCCACAAAAAAACATCTATAAAATATCTCAATATACATATACCTATATCGGTCAGTTTTCGTGAATCTATAAGAGACTTGTCGAAAATAGAAATCGCGATATGTAAAATAGTCTTCTTAAGTCTTAGCAAAATCTTATCTTAATAAAATATCTACAAATTCTTAGAGAAGGAAAAAGAATGAGAGAAAAAGAGAGAACTCGGTTGAATGTAGATCTGGACTTGTCGCGAATCAAAATGAAATGAATGATAGCGTGCGGAGTGGCCTTCTGTTACCCCAACATACCATCGGCGTGAAAATAGTCGAAAAGTTTGCGCGGACGAGATAGAATCGAGCCGCAGTTCTTTTCCTCGTTCGTATTAGCGAACGGAGTAGCCGGTTACCGGTTGGAGCTAGGTATCTATCGACGAGCGCATAGCTTCCTATTAGCGGGGCACTTCATACGGACGGGATCCTGGGCTCTCGCTACGCTACGCTTCGCTTCACCTCACCTCACCTCGTCTCACCCTCGCCCGTGGGCGATATCGTATAAATGTGTCGTTAATTACTTACCCCGCGGACGCGACACCGCCGTTCTCCTCCATCGGTGTTCCTCCCTTCCCACACTCGCCACATCCCTTCTGCTCCACAGACCCGTCACCTCCACCGACTGCCTTCCGACCATCTACTGCACCATCTACGCCCCTCTTTCTCTCACCTGCTCTCCCTCTTTCCTATTTCTGTCTCTCTCTTTCTCTCACGTCATCCCTCGATCGCGCTTCTTCCCTCTTCGCACCGTCTCCTCTTCCACCTACCGCCACCTCCTCCTCGTCCTCCTCATCCTCTAGCACGTTATGGCGCCGCGTGTTAAGGAAACTAATGTTTATTTGAAAAACTAATTGAACGGGACTCTCGCGTCTACAGCCGGCAATTAAACGAGATTACTGCAGTAGCGCTCGAGCCCCCGGGGGGATTAGATAGCACAGTAAGATATGGAACGCGTAATGTTTAACTACGGCTGGCGGCAGCCCCCCGAAGGGCCCCCAAAAATTAATTTGTAGCTCGCAACCAGCGGCGGGGCAACTTTACGTTTCTCTTCCTTTTTCACGTTCTCTTTCCGTGTCGTTTGGATTTCTTCGTTCTTTTCGCTTTGATCATGACGCACGATATCCGCGAAGAAGAATGAAATACACGCGTGTACGAGTATCTCAAAATAGAATGAGATTTAAGTACGTACGTATTGTGCATCGGATTGCTTATTATGTAAAACCTTCGCTTTGTGGAAAATAAATCTTCATGAAAATCTTGTGAAAAGATAAGCATATCTGAATGAGAGATATATTATTCAAAGGCACTGTAAAGCCAATAAAAAATAAAGTTTATTCTTAAAACAAAAAATGATTTCTATCAAAAACAAATATTGTTTTTAGTATATGTAGTTTAACATTATATGTATGTATCAATATTTTTACTCGCTAAAAGGATCAAGCATAAATTAACGATAAAAATAAAGAAAGTGATGAATCAAATATTTCATGAGTAGGTAGAAAAAATATAATTATTGAAAAGTAAAATAAATTTATATATATATATAGAATTCTATTCACAACAAATTTAAAAAATAGAAACGATCAATAATGACCACTCGTATTTCTAATGTTAACTATATTCTGTTGTAAATTATAAATTTAACAAATTAAAAAAATATTAGCAAAATTTGAAACATTGATTACGCACCACTTATTAGTAAACTTAGTATTGAAAATTAATTATTTTGTAAATATTAATTAAAATTATTTATTTCAAAATCTCTCAAGAACTCTAAATTTGTAAATTTGAAAAACAGAACGTTTATATTTTAAACACTATTATGTCAAATGCAAAACTCGCATTATTCATATTAAATTTATATCATCTTTAAGAATCCAGTATATGAGTACAAACTAGCGATCGCACATTAGTTTCGCTCCAAGAATCGTCGCGACATTGCGTTCTGGCTCGATATACGAGGACGTGTCTCTCTGGTCCTTGCTCGAGTAACGATACGCTCTCACGTACGATACCAGTTATCTAAGCGACTTGTGCCGCACCGCTGTCTCTCTTCCTCACCGGACGAGCACAATTGAGCGCCACTCTCCGAACTATCTCCCTCTCCTCGCATGTTCTTTCTCCTACTCCATTTCATTTCGCTCCCTCTACGGTCCTACTCATTTCGCAGGCGGCATTAAGTGCGACGTCGGGATATATGTGGATGAGAATCATATAGTATACACCAACCGCGCACGTGCTCACGTGTATACATGTGTGCGCCCTCCATGCGGTGTGCTTGGGCCTCGGGGCGTACTGCTGTCCCAGCAATGCTGTCTCGCCCTCGACCACTACACATGCCATTACACACCCACATCATGGACAGACCGTCCATCCCTTTCTCGCCCATCGGCGGCACTTTCCTCCGACTCGCTCGCTCGTTCGCTCGCTTGCTTCGTTTCCCTCGCTCGTGCCGTTGCAGTATACACGAGCGGAACGAGTGTAGGGAGAGGATACACCCGCTCTTGTCGGAGCTACTGCCTCTTGGACCCGCGTCCCTTGCCGCTCTACCCCAACGTCTCCCCTTCCCACCGCCCTCGATTATACCGACAATATATTTAGGAAGCATGTAGGTTAGCTATCCCGTCTGCCGGGCCATCCTCTGGCGCAGTATCGTCCTCTTCCGTACCCCCAGAAGCGACCCCGCAACCCACCCAGGGGCCGGCGGCTGCCGATACTTGCTTGCTGCAGATTAATGCAACATCGTAACGCGATAGTGTCCGCTCGCCGAGCCGCAACCAGGACTCACACCATCTCCGCTTGCTAGCCCCGCGTACCACCGGGGGCTGGCTCAGTGCTATAACCCACGAAACGCCGACCCTGGCAAGTTCGTAACTTATAATTATTATCTGGCTATCCTGTGCTCGACTATGACATCATCCAACGAGAGACGAATACGATATTTCCGTGCTCCTGACTACCATTCCCGGTTACACCGCCATCGATAAGAGTATGCCGTCCGGAACGAATCACAGACCGCGACTTCCGGTTAGCGTCTCGAAGACAACAAGTAAAATCAATGACGTAAGGAAAACATCGAGATACGTATCGTTTTCACGAATCTCTCAGTTTTGTTAAATGTACCATTAATGTAACATTTATTGATAACTGACAATAAATGTTAATAATCTTGAAAAGCCATTTTTGCGTTTATAAACGTGTATAAACGTAAACACTGATCGGGGAAGAATCGTTCCGGTAAAAGAAAGCTTCTATCAGGAAACTCGTTCGCTCCACAGTGGATCTCCGATCACATTGATGGGATTGGTATTTCCGTCGTAAAATAGGTATTATATTTCACGCAACATCGAATCTCAGTTCCCTTGTCCTGCTCCTTATGCAGGAACGTAGTCAGATTCTCGAACTGATCTGCATCTTTTTCTCTCTTTCATTCTCGACCATCCTACACCCCCTAGTGGAAGAGGGTCACCATTATCACCAACCCCAACAAATTCACGAGAAGTAAAAGGAAGTTCATTGCATATGTGCGGCCAAGTCGTTCAAGGGTGCGAAAGGTCCATCCAGAAGATAGGCTGCCACGATAACGGTCGTGTAAAGTAGAAGGAGACTTAAAGATGCCCAGCTATCTAGCAGATAGGACTGCGCAGAATCGTTTTAGAAAATAGGGAGGGATGCATCGTGCCGCAATACGAATTTAATTTTCGGGGCGCGCACAGTTATCGTACATTTTCGCGACTCTTGCAACTTCTATTTTGCCGTCGTTGCGACGATCATGGGAAGCATACGTTACAGAACGCACTTGGAGAATGTAACTGTAAAACTGGATCTTCCGTAATTGTGCGAATAGCATCGCATTTATTTAAAATCACTTTCTTTTAATTACGATGCTAATCGTTAACTTTTTTGTATCATATTTATATACAGTATCAGGTTTGTCCTCATCCTAAAATTCCATAATTTTTCCTTAATTTTCAGACAAAATTTCATGATTTTCCCTGACTTTCAATAGTACTTCGAAATTTTTCGTATTTTTATTCTGATTTGAAAACTGTTAAATATTTGTTGAGAGATCAATTTAACATCACAATGTAAATTATAATACTATTAATGTTGCTGACTGCTTGCATTTTTAATTGTTAAGTCAGTATTCCAAAACTGCGTAGGTGTGATGTACATATCAAAATTTCTTCAAAAACCAAAAATTTGAATTTTCTGAAATATTTTACAAAATTCCTTAATTTTTTCTTGATTTCCCTGTTTTCAATTTCTCTGACAATTCCTTAATTTTTCTGATTTTCCTGATGTTATGACAATCTTGGGTATGTAGCAGTAATAAAAATATTATCAAACATATGTTTTATCATACATTGTTCTTATGATTAAATGAATATAAAAAATAAATATTAATAAATTTGATTAAGGCTTCTTTTTACTTACCATTACTATCTCAGATTAATGATATCAGAAGTGAAAAACACATAAAAATTTTTGCAAACTATTTAAATAGAAATATTTTTCTCAATAAAACATTTTTGCAATTGATAAAATAGATTTATAAATTTAAGTATACAAAAAATCATTTTCTTGTGTCTAGGAAAAATTAAATTATAATTATTTCTATATATTATTATAATTTGATAATTTGTCATAGCTATAAATATAGCTCATTTCATGTATAATTCATTTTCAGACATATGATTATTTATTAATTAACGAAACAAAAGGAAAATTTTCGATATATTTTACCAGTCGGTTCTATCGATTGTAAGTGTTGCTTTATTGAAACATATTTCTATATTATTATATTTTGCAAAAATTCTTTTGTGTACTTATTTTCTCGCTTCTGACATCACAATTTGAGACAGTATTGATGAGTAAACGGAATTCTTAATTATATAAATAAATTCGTTCCTAAATGTAATTTAAAGTTGTTTTAGGTTGTCATTAGATACATAGAAAGGAGAATGTCACATTTCATTTTCTAGTGATACACCCAAGGGCTGACCATATACGTGTCTGTACTACTGTTAACATGCCAGTTCGGAAATAATTATTTTTTCTCTTTCCGTACGGCTTCGTTTCTCTGCCTTATCGAGACCGTCGCGTATCGACGTCGAAGGGTTGTTACATCGAATCCGACGGGGCCGTCACTCAACCTTCTCACTCGTCTCGACACCGGAGCCTGACGAGGTAGCATCGAGCTAACGTCGTTACTTTATCGATCGCGTTTTGCAGACGAGAGCGAACCTGAGAGACGTACAATCAAGAAGTTACATAATTCGAATTATCGGTCATGATTTTACCTCCTCTCCCCTCTTAAATATTCAAAAAAAGAGCATATTCTTCGAGATATCTTAAAATTATGCGATGCAACATAGAAGCCTGAGTTTGTCATAAAATTTCTTTATTTTGATTAATATTGCTAATAATACGATGATCATGTCGTATATAAGAAAGAGTCTTTTATCCACCCGCTTAACTCCATTATCTTTTAGATCGATCTAGGAGCTTTTTAAGAAAGAAGGCTCAAAAGCGGCACTTTCGTAACATCATACAACTGAGACCTTTATAGGGTTAGCGAATTTGCCATTGTATTAGAAATAAACGATGATGTGTGACCACAGTGTGACAATATTTACTTATAAATATTTTCCTTGGAATACAATACCGCATGAAAGCAATAGGTACTCTTTTAAGTGCTGAATAATATATTTATAGGAAATCCTTACGAACTCGTACAACTTATCGTTATTAGATCTTTTATCCTATTAGCATTCTTTGTGAATTTTCTAATAATATATATCATCTATTGAGAGGAAAAAATATTTGCATTTATATTATAATATCCCTTAAATGTTTAAAGTATCTAAAAATAAAAATTATCGTCAGAACTCTTTAATCCAAATCAACATGTTCGATATGAATACAAAAGTGACAACAGAATCATACAACAATTGATATGTAAATTGAGTCAAGACTGACTGTAAATTACTTTCTCGACCTTTACATTCACACGTCTTTTCTTGATTTTCTCGTTGATGAGAAGCATTGTAATAGCAGAAAGCTTTGTTTGATGCCGAAAGCGCGATATTTTGGGCGTAAAACATCGGCAAACACGATGGCGTTACGTAGGTGCCCACCTAACTGGCGTGCCAACGGCAGTGATAACGAATGGAAGCCACTCATTGGCCCGCGATTTATAATCCCTCGCATAGAATACGCGTGTATGTGCTTGCGTACAAACGAGTGAACGGTCGAGTAAGTGTACGAAAGAGAGAGAACGAGAGAAAGAGAGAGAAAGCTATCTCTCCCACTCTCCATCCGCAGGTGGAGATACGCTCGCGCCAACATCGACATTACATTCCACATTAACCAAATTATGATTTAAGGTCTCGCATTGTCGGCGTGCCGATTGTTCACATCCAAATAGTCCTCATTCAGGGCTCGATATAAATTATAATATGCGAGCAATTACGTTGATGCGCATAGTGGTGCACGTGGAACTTCGACGTGGAGCGAGAAAGGGTGGCGGCGATGATGGGGGGAGAGTGGGAGAGGGGGTAGTGGAAGCGGGATACGTTGATAATTTATTATTCGCCGTTACTGCTCGAGCGTCGCTCGTTGATGTCGTGAAAGGGGGAAACGAGAGACGCGAGAATTTGCTTGATAGCGCGCGGCAGAAATTGAATAGCTCTGTTTATTTTCGCGCTCGATTCGCTTCGTTTTGAAGATCGCCCTTTCATGACGTAAGAAATTGTCATACAGATTAACGTCATGCATCAAGTTTTAAGACAAATTTTAATTGTTCCGCGATAGATCCGATTGCAAAAATGTTACTTGTATAAAATTGTATAGTATTTTATTCCTGCGAAAAGATTTTTAATACTTCATTCAATAATTCATTCAACTGTGCGTAAAATTGATTGCGATTGCTTATTGTCATTCTATTTTAATTATGAAATAAAATTAAACAAAAATTAATTCATATATAATTCAATATTTGGAACAAGTTTGGATAAAATATTGTAGAATCTATTATATTAATAAATTATTTTTTCTAGTAAATCAAAAAATTTTCAGGGAGATGTGAATTTTTAGTAGGTAAACTTTTGTAACTTCCTCGAGAGGTTTTTTTTTTCTTGTCACATCAATGACTCGCATAAAATGCGAACAGTCTGGAACATCCAAAGAACGCTGAATCTTCGTCGGGATTTTCCGATACGTAACATGTTCCTATGCCACTGACCGTTTGTGATTACTACGTCGAACGTCGGTCGGGTAGAGATAGGCGGCAAAATCTTCACCGTCCAATCCGCAGTGAGCGTACGGTGCAAGGGATCACAAGAGCCTGGGCAGCAATAAAAGTGATGTACGGGTCCGTGTTCGCCGCGTCGGCCGTTCGCTGAAGACGACCGGAATCACCCGTCAGGTTTACGTCCCTGACGTTCATCATCCGGTTGACAGGCTTCATTGCTCGGTAACCGTGGAAGAGACCGTTTTCCCCGCCGTCTGTCCCCATCCTGACCTCGAACGTCTCCCACAACCCCCGAAGTGGCGCCATCGTCCGATAAACGGGCTTTCTTGCGATGATCTACGAGTCCCAGTTCGAAGACAACTCGCTTGCTTCTTCCTTCGAGGAATTGTAAGCATAGTCGATACCCACGGTCTTAATATCTACTTGGAATTGAGCTTTGAATAACGGTTCCATTTGTCTCCTAAAGCTTTTAGAATTTTGACTTTTTCGCATCAATTGGTCACTTGAAATATAGATGCAGGATTGTATCATAATCCCAGGAAACTATTATCTCGTGTTATTCCGCAATATAAATATTTTTGTTATAGAAAAAAGAAATCTTAGATATTCTTTGATCAATCTGAATGACTAATCCTAGTAAAGTATTTTTTATAAAAACATGTTTATATTGTGAAATAATTTTGAGAAAATATCAAAATTTTTATAGCATTGCTCATCATTTTTTAACTTTCCAATACAATCCAACAAAATTATTTTCAGATGAGTATCCAATAAAATTTTATATCTTTCAGCAAAATCATTCTTTCTGTGTAAAGCTCAATTCTAAGTGCTTCTGTATCGCCCAATTTTGTCTATCAAACACCTCTCATCTGTATAATATTCGCAGTTTCTCATAGTATGAGCTCGCGCAAAACAAAAATGTAACGATAATAAACATTCATTAATAGTACCTCGGCATACGTGTAAAAACATCGTATGTCATGAGCCTGAAAATATTTATTCTCAAGACAACTCGATTCATCGAATTTCCGTAGAGCACGCGCGAGCGCGCCATTTCCGTTCTCATCGTAGACCGGGTCGAAGCATCGCCCGTCCGGCCGTAGATCCTCGAGCGTGCGATCGTTTAACCATCCCCTTTCGTAGTCTCGTTCTGTAATTAGTGAAAGTAGGCAGGGAAGAGAAAAAAACTAGAAAAAGGCAACGCGGGAGCGCAAGCGAGGCAACGGGGGAGGATGAGGTGGCCGGTTGTTAGGTGGCGGAGGAGGTGGTGGCCGGAGGTGGTAGGGCGATGGTAGAAGGGTAGCCATAAAAGTTTATGCTCTCCATATGTTGTAATATAGTCGGTAGCAAGCGGCAGGGCGCGGGGATCGGTAAAATATGCGGGCAATAAGTATGGATTGTTATTAACACGGGGCGCGCGGTGTCCGCTGCGTTTCTGAATCCATTACCTCCGCATGGCGGCTGAAATACCGGCCGATATATCCGACCTGGTGTGTACATCGGCAAACCGCTGGGGAGGGCAAGGGGGGGAGGGAGGGGGGGCGGGGGGGGGGGAGAGAGAGAGAAAGAGGAGAATGAGAGGTGGTTGAGATGAGGCAGGGAGAACGAGAGAGGTAGGGAGAGGATCCAGAAAGCGTATGAATGGATTAGCAGCTACGCGGCGGGCGCGGTGCGGCTGAAATTACGATCGGATTTCACGTACCGTACACCCAGACCGTATACGTACGTATGTCCTAGAGGTGAGATACGAAAAAAAAGAGAGAAAGAGAGGGTCAGAGTGTTTTCATTTCCGGTCGGGGCTTATTAAACGTTGCGCGTATACGCGATATGACCAACCGATCGTGGCCACCCCTACAATCGAGGACCGATATCCTCCGCGTACGTTCATTCGTGTTGCTATCCTTTCTTGTCCCGACGCATTCAATCAATCAGAAAGTTATGAAGATTTCTTTCCATTGTCTATCATCAGTTTAAAATTACTCAAAAGCCTTTCATCCATGGTGTTTCTAAAAATACTATTCAACACTAAATCAAATTTAATCTTTGTGATAATAAATTATTAAAAATAATATTTTCTTTAATATTAGTTTAGCATGTAGCTGTATTTTTAATCACCTTTATGTCAATTTCTGATCAAGAAGCCTTTTCGAATTTTTGCCGCCCTTCTCATGGTAACACTCGCAGTCTCTAAGAGTGTAATCCTTTGCTTGCGGCCTTCCCTTTCTGGACTCTTAAAATGAGAAGACAAATAATCGCGGTGGAACGAGTGCGGCAGGCGACTGATGGTTCTGGCGTGGTTCTAACTAGACGCAATCAAGCGAGGAGCTGGAGTTTGCGGCCGGTTACGAGAGGTGGAGAGGAATGAAGACTAACAGCGCGTCGCTCGGAGGCTAACCAGAAGTAATGCTACCTCGGATCAATCTCCCTGGACCGGAATCCAAAGCCGGGGCCAAAACCTCCACCTATCCCTGCGGACAAGTTGGATCTCCCACGTCTCAACGAATCCCGATTTCTGCGTAGAAAACGTATCTTGTTAACGCCGTAACATCTGAATCCTGTTCCCATCCAACTGTTCTCATGTATTTAAAATAACATTTCCATTAAGTTTAATGATAGTTAAAAGGAAATACCTTATGCATTTTACAGTTTTAACGATAAAGTGTATTTTCGACGTACTCGATAAGTAATAAATTTTAAATATCATTTTCTTGTAAATTTTGTATTACATGTATTTAATTTCTATAAATATAGGTGACTATTCGTTCTATTAATGTAAGATTAATTTCTCTTATCTGAAGTATAGATCAGGTAATAATCAATTTGAGAACCTGATTACCGCGAATGCAAGCAACATTCCGAGAATATTTGGGTCACAACTTAGAATTCCAACAGCAAAGAAGAAGGCGAAAGATGAGATAGAGAGAAAGAGAACGAGCAAGCAGCGAGAGAGCGAGCGAGAGAGAGAATGAGAGAGAGGGGAAGGGGAGGTGCAAGCTGCGAGCGGATTAGAAAGATTTCGTTGGGGATTTCTGCCGGGGATGGCTGCCGGTGTTGGATTCTTTTATTCTAAGTGTGAATTCCTCGCTCGCGGAATTTACCCGCCTTCCCTCTCCTACCGCCTATACGCGCAGATGTACACACACGCATGCACACGAACGTGTACGTGTGCTTGTCAGCGACGACGGAGCCGGAAACGGCGTGTCGGATGAGACGGAGTTAACTCAGGTTGATTTACCCCGGCGGTGGCGCGGCGCTCCAGACACGTAGCGCCAGATTTAGTGAGACGTCGTGACGCCACGACGGATACATAGATATCTTCCAGGAGCGTACACCTTCACCCTTGCACCGTCCAGGCGCTGTCTGCCGCGACGCGAATCCCGCTCTTTCTCTCTTCCTTTCTTGCCATCGCTTCGCGATCCTCTCGGTCGTCCTTACGCTATCCTCCCCTTTCCTCTCTCTTACGTTCTTCCCGCAAACGGGAAGTAGCCCGCTCACATAAATTAGAAGGACGACATCTCGAGAGCGTTGCAGAAGGATAGAGCACGAGTAATAGTAGAAGAAAGAGAGAAGGAATGGAAAAAGAGGGACGTATACATACAAGATGACAGGAAAGGGACGACGGATATTGCGTGTTTAACAATGTTCAATGATCCCGAAAGATTTGTAACAACCCATTTCAGTAACGCTGTTTTGAAAGTTAGAAAATAATAGATATACGTATTATAAATAATTACAAATAAGGGAATCTCGCGAGTTAAATGTTAATCTATCAAAATTTAATAAAATCATCTAAATTTTATTATTGCCGATTATTCTTTTCCTATATATCAAATCAAATTGAAAATCAGTCATTAGCCGCACGTTCATTCGGATGTGCATAAAAAAAAAGACATCCTGTATTTAATATTGTCGGGACGCGTTCGATGGTCAGATAAAACGCGAGTAGATGGGATGCGGTATACACGCATCGAAGGCACACGCCGGCATAATAATAAAGGTTCGGCCCATTGCGATCACCTGTTCATTCCGAAGTGTACAGCGGACGCGCGGTGTCGCGCGACGCGGTCGGATCGTCGGGGTATTTATCGCTATCCGAAATACATTCATTTTCATTTCGGACATTACGCGCAGGTGGAGGAGAGGGCGACTGGTGCGGGGAGTGATCGGCATGGGGATCCGAGGCGAGAGACACCACCGGCAGCGGCAGGGTATTACCAAGAGCCAATGATATAGTGACTATTACCGTCACTACATACCCGAGCACAGAGTGATGGCGGGTGACTGCGTGCCTCGATAGCGCTAAGCCTCGGGGCAGTAAAATACATTGGTCCGGTGGCTGTGATCCGGCCGTATCAATGCTGCTCGGCCGTTATGTGTGACCCGCCACCCTCCAACGGTCCTACTACCACCCGCACTCTCCCCCTCCTCCCACCCGTTTCAACTCCCGTTTCCCTCTCCCATTGGAATCCTCCCGTCCAGCGTCGCCACCCTCTTTCAGACCGTCCATCCTACGGCCCTGTGCGATGCCTCAATACGACCGCGTTATACGGCATGTCACTTCGTGATGTATCGGTGTGCCATCTCTAAAACAAGATAGAAGTTGATGGGATAGAGAAGAGAAAGAGAGATAACTAAGGTTACGAGAGAAATTGTCGATTTTATTAGCGGTTGCAACACAATTTTCGCGCACGGTGTTAACCCTGGCAAAGATCATATTTGATCTTTCGTATCAAATAAAATAGTTCCTCTCAGTGAAAAAGGTAATGCTGTGGGCAGACAGACGCTCGAGGGTAATAAACGAGCTTTGAAAGAAATCAGATGCAGATACAGCATAATGTTGAAACATATAGATATATTTCATTTGTCGTATTATATTTTATTTAATAAAATGTAATACACTCATACATATAGTACACTCAATTAAATAATTAAGATCCTAATATTCTTACTTTATAATAATTTTATTAATTATATAATATATATAATATATAGAAAGAGAGAGATGTATATTACAACTCAAGTTTACTCACGTCAATGTATATATTTGTACATATTTTTTTTAGACACCAAATTTTACTATATTCTCTTTACATATCGCTCCCTAAAAATATCACAATTCGAATAATGTGATTTTTGAGTTATTATATTATTGAGTTATATATATAGAGTTTGAGTGAAATATGAATGACTTAGATAAACATTATTCCATCACAAGTGAATTAACTTAATTAATTTCATAAATTTTTTTATTAATTTCATAAAAAGTCATCAAAGTCATTGCAACTTAAATAGGTTTTTTTTTTAAATTAAAACAAAAATGATATTTGATTATATTAAGAATATATTCTTTTTGTAAATGTTATTTGACTAGTTAATAATTTTCTGTCAAATTGAAAAATAATTTTTTCCTTTTTCTAAGAAATTTGATTTTTTGAGTTGTGTCATTTTCGAAGGAGTGTACAATGTGAAATGTTTAACTATCAAGTATTATTATTAAGTTTAACATCTAGAAAAAGATTGAAATTTATTCTTCTTTATTTAATTAAAAAAAAAACAAAGTTGGATAAATACTTTTGAATGTATAAAAATTTAAGAGCGTAAATATATATTAGAATGATATCTAGTTTTTTAATACCGTGATAAGATTTAATTGAGATTAATATACGTATAATACTTTGCGGCAACGTTAAAGAACATATTAAATTGTAGATATTATGTAAAATTATATCCCATAGTTGTTTTTTTTACTAAAAAATTTATTTAAACGTATCACTATTGAAATACTAGTTTTTCTGACGTTATTTAATAATTCCATTTTTTCTTAATTATCCTAAAAAGAATTTGATAACAGTTATCAAATGTGTTTAAAAAAAAATTTTTAATTAAATGTAATATAATAATGTAATAAAAAATAATTGTACTTTTCGGAATTTTTTATAATTATTCTCAAACGGTTGATTATATTTTTATGTTTATTACGTAATACTTATTAAATGTTTAGAAAAATAAAATTATGTTTGGTTATATTAATCAAACATCTGATTGAAAAGATTTCACTTAATAATTGATAGGTACGTATTATCAAGCTTTTTTTCAATGTAACTTCTTTAATTTTTGAAAATCAGATTTTATTAGTTGTAATTATTTTTTATTAATACACGGTATATGGCAAGATATCGTATTCGGAAAGCGAGTAAAATTATCAGATGTCGTTCCAACAGTACGGGGAAGCTCAGAATGACAGCGATGTGACGACTCGCTGCAGTACGTGCGAACGGGAAAGCGTAATGCGGAAGGGCTAAAAAGAACGAGGGTGGTTGGCACCATCCATCGAAACGTCCGGGACTCGATTCGCGGGATCACCGTTAAGACACCGCAGGGAGAACGTGCGGCTGACTGAACGCTGCCGCCCGCGTCGGTAAGAAAAATTAATCGTATTCTTCTCCGGGCAAATCCAGGCCCCTTTATCCGTGGCAGTGCGAATACCCTGTCGTTTGTCAGGAATAGTGAATTAATGATGATTGCTACTCGGCTCAGGCCGAATGAGTCCCACGCTCGTCCACCCTCCCATCGTCATCCCGCGACCGCCCCTTCGCGTCCGCCGTACGCAGCCCTGCTCGTTTACTTTAATGCAATCATTAACGGGACGCGGCTACATCATTCTTCCCGCTTTTTCTCTCTGGTTGCTGAAACGTGTTTCCATTTTTCCGCACGCGCTCAGTCTGGAACGTGCGAGGAACACTCGAGCTTTCGTGAGGCAACCTAATGCGTGATCCAACCGATCCTCTAACAGATCAGGTTACTTGGGATGATTAACTCGTAGACTATTCACGTTCAGCCCATTCTCTCGTATTTAAGAAAATTATTAATTTATTACTAGTGTCTATGTTCAAATACATAAGGTTTCAAGATTCTAAGCATTATTACCCTTTGTATCCGGTTTATGTCTAGATGCATAGCAATTCTCGTAATAATCTTAGCTGGCAATTAAGAATTTATATAACAATTTTCTTTGCAATTAAGAGGAAAATTTTATCAAAAAAATATCAAAAATTCACATTTTAAATATATATCTATATGACTAACAATAAAAATATGATAGAAAACATAAAAATTCAACCTTTTGTTAAATTTTCTAGAATTAATCTATAAGATTATATTGTAATTATTATAGATTATTTTTCATAGCAACTATAGTTTACAATATTATAATCATTTATTATAAGCTATAGCAACGGAATAAACTTATAATACATTCATAATAAAAATATTCAATGTCTGTTGATCGTAATAGCTTGGTTGAACTTAAATTGAACCACGCACGCCTCCGAACTGACTGCTGCTTATCTAGTGGCGTTTGCCTAGGGATAATGGACCTGACAAGCATAATTTCACGTACCCTCGTGCCTCGACCGCTGTCATAAGCGTACTCGACGGTATTAAGTCGGGTGTTAAGGCGCGGAGAGAGTTCACCCAGCGTGGACGGCTCAAAGGTTTCCCTTCCGTTTCTCGGTGGTCCAGTACGCGCGATTAGATCGTCAACTGCGGGATAATTAAGGAAGACGGTCGGACGAAAATCCCCTTCTCGCCTTCGCAATGCCGCCCCGACGGTCGCATGCATATTTAACGAGTTGGCGAGGCCGCGGGCGTAGA
>NW_011627746.1:2062572-2191017 GCF_000204515.1 Acromyrmex echinatior
TAAGAAGACGCTCGTCTTCCTTTAACTCTCGTGGCACACCGGACTGCTCCTTAGTCCGGAAATTGCTGAAGTTTCTCACACCTAAGAGTGGTGAGAAGAAGACCGAAAGAACTGCAACGGCCAAGACGGCCTGGACGACTAAAATCAAACTACTGTGCCTCGTTACGGAACGTTTCGCTTTGTGTAACTCACTGAAATGCGACAGCAGGAAGTTAAGAAAGGAAATAAAGCTCGAGGGCATAAGATCAATCGGTAACGTTACATTCAGATCATGAATTTAAGAAATATACAACCTAGATCTTTTATCAACAGAAATACATTCCGAAATTATCTAGCCATAGACGTTACATAAATTATTATAATTTTACGAATTTTTTTAATATAATGGAACACAGAAATATATATAAGCTTAAAAAGCTGCGTGTCTTTCTTCTTCTAAATATAAACTTCTTGTACTAAAATATGTAATTATTTTATTTATAACACACAAAATAAAGATATTATTTAACATCTAAATATTTGCAAGTATAAATACTCAAGTTTAATATAGCTATGCTATATAAATAGTAGGAAGGTTTAAATGATGCGCAACAGCATTACGAATGAAACGCGGCTACAATTATATCGATATATCAATACCAGACGGGAGTAGGATCAAAAGTGGTGTGCGATAAGCAATTATTAACTATACTCCGTAACAGCGATTAAGCCCTTTCCGCATCAGACGAGTAAAAGCGTTCTGTTATTGACACAGTCGCGCGTCATCGCGCAAACGATGATTATTTGTTTCGACTGCGGCGACGAATGCATTTGTCAGCGCGTGCTTCGTGAAACCACGCATTTGCCTCAAGGGCGTCATCGTTCACCAGAACCCCGCGTTACGTGGCTCCCTTGAACGAGAGAGGGCGAAAGCGAGAACGCGCACTCGCAGGAAGAAGGAGAGACGCCGAGCTTGTTCGCATCCAAGCCAGTACGTAGACACTCACACCAGGATGAAACCACTTCATCGCCGTTTAAGGCAGATAAGCAGCAGCTATCCGTAACCTCTCTTCAACTGCGAGGAGACTGGGCTTCCTCGGAGGCGCTAGAAACCCGAAGTGAAAATTTGCGAGACGTTTATACACGCCGCTGAAAATAATTGCTCCGTCCTTTTAGAATTTCTGTGAATCACTTCTCACGTGCAACGACGTATGTTCTATCAATTTAGAAATTCACATCGAACAGTTTTAGAAATTTAATTAATATAATCCTATTGTAAGAAAACTGAAATTAATTTTATAAGGTTTTTTATACAGATTAATAAGTTTAACATAATCAAATAAATAACGATAAAAATAAATCAATAAAGATTAATATATCTGTAGTCATAAGAAATAAGATTTATATTGGGTTGGAACAAAAGTTTGTAGCGCAATAAATTTCAAAATTCAAGCAGCTATAATTTTATTACAGACGAATGAAATTTAAAATTTAAAATTTAAGAAAGAGTTTTAAAGCTTAAAATCTCTACTTTCAAAAAGTCATTATATCTTTTGAGTTTCGGTGAATTTAGCAATATTCATATAATAGAAAACTACGCGTTGTACAAAATGAGAAATTTTTTTCTCATTTTGTAGGTCTGTCATGTGCCAAAAGAAATTACAAAAATTTCCGACTTTCTACTAACATAAAAGCTTAAAGTTTTTCCTACATAAAATCATTTTTTAATAATATTTCTAAGATTTTTTTTTTGTTACTGAGTTAATTGCGGATTCAATATAAAAAGAGCATTTTGACTTTAATTGCTCATAATTCTGTTAAAAATCATTGTACACAATTTAAAAAAAACAAATTCTTAAACTTCGAATTATCGAGTGATAACTATTAATTAATATAACTATTAAATTTCTTTAAAATCATGTAGACATGATGTAAATAAAGCAGCGCTATAAAATTTTGTTATAATTAAATTTTTTTATATTATATCATATAAAATATCATTTCATTAATTTCATATTATTCATTGTTCAGAATTAGATTTTTTAAATAATCTTGATGTTTCTCGAGTTCCAACCAAAATTGCTCACGTGTAAATAGACAAAATAACATAGGCTATTCCAAGAGTCATAAATATGTGCGATCGTGTAACGGAACTGACAGTGAAGCTTCCGTCCACAAGAAGTGGCCGTAAAGCGAGTGGCAAAAACGCGACAGCGCAGAAAACATTGAAGGAACTAGGAAGTGACTGCTAATTGCCGTGCAGCTGCAATGCTATCTGCACTCCCTATTTGTCGGGTCGACCCGTCGAGCTTATTTTATCGTCATAAAAAACTTGTGGAACTTCGGCTGTGTGCGATATTCATCCACCGCATTCACTTCCGGTTCTCCATCCTTATCAACGTGTTTATCCCAAGGAATGCAATTTTATAGGTATTTAAGAATCTCGAATGATGCTATTATTCTTCCTCGCGCGATATGTAGAAACGTAAGAGAGCTTAAAAATCTCAGAGTTTCTTTGCCATTTTATATAAAATTGAAATTGAATTTTATCAATCAAAATTCACTAAACCTAAATGATATTGATTTTCTTTCTTCTGATTAATTAAATTCAATCTCAATATCTATTCACATCTTGCCATATAGTAAACAATATAAAACAATAATTTCATTCAGCAGAAAAGCAGTTTTGCTATTATTGTGAAATTCTTTAATAGGATTGATTTATACACTTAGATTCAGTGAAAAGCTCTAAAACCAAGACCAATCATATTAAAGTATTTTACAACAGTTGCGAAGTTGCTTTTCCTGTTTAACGTAATGTGAGTTTTTATGCAGATGCTAGGATGTTCGTCATGTATCTCGCCTCTTCCGAGGAATCAAATAATTTGATCTATTAATATTCACCTCGCCTCTGGTGCCTAAAATTTACATTTTGATTCTCTCAAAAAAATCACAATTACTCCTCTCCACTTCACACTGTCGTAGACTATAGTGCTATTCAGAATTTATAGTTTTGGACTCAAAATTAAAATATGTCGGTGTGTTCATAGGTCTGTTTTTTATAGCTGAAATAGTATACATTTTCTACTCAAAAATGAAATAGATATATCCTTGAAATTTAGTAAAAACAAGAAAAACAATTCTTGTGTAGTTTAGTACAGCAATAAAAAAATCACATCTTATTGCCACGTTTTTACTATTGTATGTTTTCTATTACGTGATATTCAGTCTCAGAATGAAGCTAGTTTGAGATTGTTAAAAGTTTTTAATGTGTCATTCTTTACTACTTAAAAGTGTATTATTACTTTTTGAATTCTTTATTTCCTTATAATAATGGTAAAAAGCGCTTTAGTTTCCACGACGGTATAACTTTGACATTTTTACTGTATAAATAACCAAAAGTCTACAACACAGCATTAGTTTCATAGTCACATATCAGAATCTGATGAGTACATTGTAAATCACAGCATGAAAAACTAGTAACGATATTATTATCTTGCAAGTCTCATGAAGTCTGAAATGAATTCACATGCTAGTATCTCGTAAGATGACTGGCATCTGTATAAAAGACAGAGGCCAACGGGGAAATGCCTGAAGAACTGCACAGCAAGAAGAACAGCGAGACGCTAGATATTTGCATAAAAGCACTCTAACATCACCGTCCACTTATCATCTTTATGCAATTAATAAATTCTAAAATAAACGCACGTAACTAATTTTCGTTTCTTCTCAAATCGAGCTCACACTTGTTCTTTTACACCATCTTGAGAAAATCGCAAAACGATTTGCGTATACATCCTATCCAAACGACGGAAATCGACGACTTGGAGTGCAGTTTCGAGTGGAATCCACGACGAGTCCATTGTTCCACGTATCGGTAACCAGCGCATGATCAATGTTCGTGAACTATTCGGCGCGATCTGCACGTTGGAGGACTTATGCTGATGTCGACCGTTCGTTCTCCAGTGCAGACGCGGCCACGGAAGCACCACTCCTCGAACAATCGCTCTAAGATTCTATGCCCGCGGAATGGCCGTTAATTTATACCGAATTACGAGCCGAGCCCCTATTATCGAGTGCGGCATGTGAATCGAAAGTTTGGCGCCTGTCGAACTTCGACGAGTTTCTGATCCCTGTTCCGGCCTTACTAACTCGCGTATTGTCTCGCGATAGTCATTATTTAGCATTGAACCTGGATTTCATTGTGGCCGAATACGATATTAAATAATACGCGACTTGAAATGTAAATATAAATGAGATATAAATTGTCTTTCGATGGTTATGATACCGATATGCACAACTTTTCTTTCATGTTCATTCTTTTATTTAAAGAATAACGCGTTCAATGAAATATTAGTGTCTTGATAAACCTTTGTTCCCTATACACTGTGTTCGTATAGTAGGATTAAATATTGTTATATTGAAAAAATGATTTTATTTGGAAACTTAAACTGGTTGCTAGAATATCACATTTTTTTTGCAGCATTGTTTATCATTTTTTAATATTTTCAACGTAAATATTTTGATGGATATTTGAATATTTTATGATCCAACAAAATTATTTTCAGATATATATCCTTTCAGATTTTTCAGCAAAATTGTATCTTCCATGTATATAGGATCAATATTGCTATCTTTTAAATGAAAATTTGAGAAAAAGCAACTCATACACAGATAAAATTGCTTATAAACTTTTATGTTTTGATAAAACGATTTGAATCAGATCGGGAAAATGCCAATATACAAATACTCTGCATACAATCAATCGAAAAGCGTTTGCTACTGTAATCTACGTAAAAATTCATTTTTCGTGTTTGTCGAACATTCAATCTCGAGATAAATTATCCCTTCTACATGCCGAACGATCAACAAACGAGCGAGAGCACACAGAGAGCGTACGGCTCTTAACGATCCTCGCATAATCTCGCCAATCCGTTATTCCGTTGTAATAAACAGGCCACCGTTAATAGGACGAGGTAGCACGCAGGCTGCGTGGGAGTACGGAGCGAGGCTCGCACAATTCGTAGTGCCGCCGCGCTGGTAAAATAGTAACAGCAGATGGTACAGCAGGGATGAAACCGGCGTGAGGTGCCGGAGGGTGCAAAGAGGGGGTTACGCGGGGGAGAGTTGGCGGCTGGCTCGGTGGCGAGGCGAAGCAAGTTGTATCTCACAGATCTGTCGCGTGATTAAGCTTATTAAACGCTTAACTCACGGTGGGCTGGTTCTGCTCTCTGTCTCATCCCCTTCACCCCACGTTTCGTTTGCCCCGTAGCGTCTCTCGCACCGCAAACTCACCTCCCCTCGGCGCCATCCCTATCTCCGTTCCTCTCGCCGTCCGCTACCATAGTTTTGCAAGGCTGGTGTCGAGCGGATTCACGGAGGTGCGGGGAGGGAGGCGCGATGGGTGCAAGGATGATAGAAACTAGTAGAGGAGGACCCGGGTCGGCGAGCGAGGAGGTCGAGAGAGGAGGCAAGACTGCCAGAGCAGCCCTGCACACCAAATCATTGTTATTACGGAATATTACGCGGCTGTATCAGCCGTGCAGACTCCGTGGCCAATAAAGTGCGGTTACGTCCCTAATATGGTGAATCTCAATTTTCAGCGCCCGCTCGGTGAGACGCCGAAGGCACCGCAACCTCCTATTCGCGAAGGGCTGGGAGACACGGGGAAACGAAAGATAAGATGACGGAAAGGTGAACAGCAAAAGAGAGTAAGTATAGGATGTATATCCTCGCGGATGCAGATTGAGTTGCGGCCAAGTACGAACCACAATGCTCGTTGCGAAATTAATCCGCGCGGTTCGTTATTACAGCAGTTTACATCGGTCGCGCTTTTGTTGCTGAGCGCATCGAAACATGCCGAACAATTCTTCTTTGTTAATGGCGTCTGTTTACGATATAAAACTGTTTGTCCGCGATAATGGCCGTCGCAATGCGTACCGATAATTATTTCGAATTACGAAATCGCAGAATGGGCTTTTACATGGAATTACGGAGCGCAATCATTCTCGCGTGCATGAACGTCGATCGTGGGATGGCCGCGTTCCGATTATTTTGCTGGCCGATTCATTGCGCCGACCACTAATGGGGAAACAAAATCGCACCTTTGATTACAATGGAGTCCGTTAATGCGCACGCACGGCGAAGAGTTTTGTTGTGCTCGACCGATGAGAAAAATATGGCCAATTAAAACGCGTCTGATGTGTAAGTGACAAACGGCAAACATACGGATGAATTAACATTGAGATACACGCTTCGTTGCACTCTGCATGGAAGTTTGCGAGGATAATATAGTCAAAGGGGATATTTTATACATGTGTATGTACATAGAATCGCGATGATAATTGCGAAAATAAAAAATAAAGATGCCAAGTAACATCGTGGAGTCTTTGTCTCGATTATAGGTATACACTGATAAAAACTGTAGCGTTTTCAAAAATGATACGTGCTAGATTCGCACAGAGATAATCGCCCGTTTTACGCTCCACAATTCTCGCTTCCTGATTCGCATATCACGACACGACGTTCGCACGGATGTAGCCGTTCCTCTCGTTGCGAAGGTCGGACGTGACCCAGCCATCGTAAAATTCGGCCGCCACAGCAGCGCCGGATTTTCTGCGGAATATAACGCCGATTAGCCGTGCCGTCGCTCGATAAAATAATTTATCGAATATATTTCAATTTCACGCGTATTATGCCGCCCCGAAAGAGTAATTCAATGGAAAATATAAATATTCATTTGCGGGGATTTAAAGCGAACCATTCCGCTCTGTCTCTCCCCCCGCCCCCTCCCCTTCCCTTCTCCCACTCCCCGTCCTCACCCTCCTCCTCCCTCTCTCCCCCGCCATCTCACTCTTTTATCCCGCTCTCACTCACTGATCATCCCTCTCTCGAACGACCGATGATTTATACCGGCAAAATAATAATTTAATTTCACCGCAGTTGGGCACGATACAAAATTGCACGACAAAAATAATAAATAAATTTTGCGCTGGTCGCTGATGTCGATTTCAGCCCGCTACCGCACCCACGCCGTCCCTCCCTTTCTCTGCTCCCGCCGCTCACTCACACCTGTGCATACTGGTCACAGAGCAGTTTTTATACACGCCTTTTTTTTATTGCCAAAAATACCTGTAGGATACCGACGGCTCGGTGTGAATGTGCGCGGGTCAGTGTCGATTACACGGATACGCAAGTTAGTAATACATTCCGAACATACAATGGTAAGCTCGAAAAGCTCACTATGTCGTGTAAAACGCGAAACCGCGGTTTCCCAAATAAACTCGGCCGAATAAACTCATACAGTCGCATTTTTTTCACGTTATAAAGGAGGTTTGATGCACGCGAATTTTGGATTGGCGTTAAAAGAGCAGCTTCCCAGATTGCACAATTTTCCAAACACGTTCGACGGAGCATCTCTGATTTAATTAACGAAGATTCGCAATTTGCACGTCTGGTTCGATGAATTTATAAATGTTAGATTACTCCGAATACGATCTGTAATATTAAATTAGTATACTAATATACTTATGCGTTATAAATCTTCATAATTAGAATTAAATTGTAAATTGACATAGTTATAGAAACATTAAAACAATATATGATTATATATTTAAGAAATAAGCTATTTAAAGAAAGTAAAACTCGAGTGAAATGAGATTTGAAAACAATTTAAGAATAACAGCTATAAAGTTGTCGTATATATAAAAAATACAAATGGATTAAACTTAGTAAATAAATTCAAGAAAAAATAAAATTAAGAAATTTAAGAAAATTATCAAAGATTTGTTCGTCAAGCGGATTAGTAAACTGAAAACAAAAGATGAAAGTATCATTTTGTAAATAAGCTCCAAGTAATATCAATTTATAATTTGTAAGTGAGCAATCCCATTTTGGGATTATCTTCTTTTATTTTTACTTGACCTGTGGCACAATTTGCTTTGTTTTATACGAATCTAAAGTCAAAAATAAAAAATAAAAAATAGTGATTCTAATATGGTGAACAGAATTCTAGAAAAATAATGTATTTATCATAAAGTTCGGAGTTGAAGAATTTTTAATTACAAAAAGTAACGTCAAATTTCTCATTTTGCTTTATTTGAAATTCATCAGCACAAACAATTATTATTGATTTCCAAACTCTTATTATGATTCCTATGACATTAGATTTTTCATTGGAAGTTACTAACCCTTTGAAATTCAACATTTTTAAGCTAACTACATTCAAATTTAGCGATATTAAAAGCTTTCCAATACCGAATTTTACATTAATCAAATTGTTCTTTTTTTAAATTTAAATTTTTAGAATTCTGAGGTCAGAATCAAATTCAATGAATAATAAGATTTTCCCTAATAATAAGATTTTCTTTAAGTTTGTTATTAAAAAGCCTCTGTCAAAAAGGATTGAGAATTGTAAAATTCTGTCAATACTTTGGATCGCGAGCGTAAGTGACCTTCGACATCGAGACGAGTAGAGTGTTCCCATGTGCGTGAAATGGTTTTGCGGGGCCGGCACGATGTACTATCCCGGGTGCAGTGCTAATGGTCGCTGAACAAACATTCATTACAGGCCCCCCTAGCACGAGGCAGGAACGGCGGCGACGGCGATGGCGACGATAGCGATGGTGCCGTTCGTTGATGGTAGTGGTGGTGGTGGTGATGGTGGTGGTGGTGGTGGTGGTGGCAATATTGTTATCTTAGATTTATAGATGTAACGGATGGCGGACACTACCCGCTGTGTGCGAGGACGGGCTCGGACATTAAACGCGGTACCGTCATAGCGGCCCTTCCAAGTACGGCCGTTTTACTACCCTTTGAAAACCTACCATCTCCGCAGAAAGCCGCCGGTGCGCTGCCGACGCTGCGACATCGTCGAATTCAGAATCTTGTCCTGCTAGCTTTCAGCAGAAGCGTAAGAGATGTGTATGGCCTTTTCGGTCGATATAATCGTAAGAAATGGAAACGTTGTATAAATATTTGACGATTTAGAAATATTTAAGTTATATATATATATATATATATATAAGAATGATTTTGCTGAGGTAACTAACAATTCAACTAGATACAGAGCTTAAAATAATTTTGTTGAACTATCGAATAAATTTTGGAATCTCAAGATGTATGATGAGCAAAAAGTTTTGACATTTTTAGCAACCTATATAATTATTGAGAATCCTACATAATTATTCAATGATCTAACAAAATTATTTTCAGATTTGTATCTAGCTAATATTGTATTTTAGATATTTCTACAAAATACGTTTCGTATGCGTAACTACATGTTATACATGTGATAGTTTGAAAAATATAAAAAGATATATAACTGCATCGAATCCGAGATATTATATGTATAATTTAATAATTGTATACGCTATTGTTCTTTCAATAAAATAAATGTTAAATAATATATCGCAAATCATTTGATCGAATAATTGAAAGCATCACCAAGAATTCGCATCGATTCAAATAAATCTTTAAAGAATGGAAATTACACAAGTCTAACTGAACATTTCGAATCTCGCCGTCAGTAACAATAAAAGCGCATGTGATTCCCAACTCAATACCCGGGTGGTGCGTTTTCTCGGCGTCTTCGTCCTCAGTGGAGAACACCGGTTCGTCGACGACCGGCCGGACGACCCCGAAGCCGCGGTATCTGAGACACTTGACGCCATTAGCGGCTCCAAACTGCTCCTCGCGCAGTTAAAGTGATTTGCGACTATCCGTAGCCAGAAACCAACTCTCCACCCCCTCATTCTCCCGCCCTTCTTCGTCCCGTCTCGCTCATGCAGATCGCCGTTTTCTCCCTTTTGCCACCGACGACCCAACTCGTCGCTCTTCCTTCTGCACCGTCGTCGGCTTCTACTGGCGAACCTTGAACCGCACCAGCCACCTCGCCACCCTTCCAGGATTACCGGGGAGACCAATTATTATTCCCACGGCGAACAATGGCACGACGACTCGAAAACGACGCTTCCGCCTCGAAATATCGGTTCCCTCTTTCGCCGGAGCGCTTTGTCCGCGCGGCGAGTATTCTCGCCTGCCCCCTTTGCATTTTTCGGCGATAAATATGCGCGCGCGACGTCGAGAATCCGCGCGAGGCCGCGGGAGCGATATCTCTCAGGAGGGCAAACAGAAAACTCTTAGCGGTCGCCGTCGTGTTCGGGGTCCATAATGCCACTGAAATACGGCTCGCCCTCTGTTACGTACGTGATCGATAATCGAAACCGTAACGCGCGACGCAAAGGAGACCGATACTCTTTACAAGTCGCGATATCATCCCTTCTCGTTTCTCGACCCGACGATATTTCCGCGACCTGCTCTACCGCCACTTTTATTAACCCTTTTTAATGCATATTAACTAGTCTCGAGCTCAGCAAAAATTAATGGAAGAATTACAGTGGGTCGAGGGTCGCGAGCGGCCACGGAGGCAGAGGGATGACAAGGGGAGGTCGGAACGATCCCCGGGCGCGCGGGAGAACGCATTCGGGAATATCACCGTTAGCACTTCCTATTAGCGGGGTTCTTCATTGGCGCGGCCGGTCGCCGCAGCCCTCTCGCAAACGATATCGTATAAACGTGTCGTTAATTACTTACACCGCGCCCGCGAAAGCTTTCTACTCTCTCTTGCGAAGCACTTCTCCCGGTTCCGCTACTCTCATTCCCCTTCTGCATTCACGATCTTCTCGCCACCTATCTCGTCACGTCGCGACGTTACGACTCGCTAAAGAAACAAACGTTTATTAGAATAAAAAAAAAGTGGCAATTGCGCGTCGACGATGTTCCTCTCTCGAACGCGCCTCCACCTATTATTTCCGTTACCAGTTAAAGGGGATTATCCCGTGAATTGTCAGACAGGAAGATGCCCAATCGCGATGTCATTTCCCCCGAACACATCCCTAGAATTCTCAGTTTCTCTGATCAGACAGAACGAGAGATTCACCGTTCAATAACGCTCGATCGCGTGGATCCGTATTGTATGTTTGCCCTCAATCGATTTTTTGATGTTGTTTAAACGAGATATCGAGGGTCGACTACTCGATCGGTCGACATAATTGGAACAAGCATAAGTGTATGTTTATTGCGTCGGCTCGTAAAATTATGTAGTTTAATTTGACAAATTGGCGATTATGATTAATGAGCATCGGCCGCTAGTTAACGGGACGGCTCCCGTCTCCCGTTTCGTTCGTTATCATCCTGCCAACCAATTATCCGAAATTTGACGATGTGGACGGCGGTTGTCTGCGTGTCACGATAGTGGTCGCCCGGTTAGTGCAACTGTGATCGGAATGACGGAAAAAATATCGTTGATGATAATTATTCGCATAACGTATATAAATGGGGAAATGAATAAGATTCAATATAAAATATATTCCGGAAAAATATATGTTAAATTATTTTATTTAATCGTTCAATTATAGATCCTTGTTGTGTAATTTTTCAAGATTAAGATCAGCATTCATAGTCTGTTCTTATTTTAAGACCGCCTTAATAACTATTGTCTTAAGATACTAACACGGCTGTGATTGGCTTGTGATATTTTAAGACAATAAACTAATTTGTAATGGCAAATAAGAGTAAATAACTGTGCGGTGCGCTATAATTATATATAATGTAAAATATATTTACAATTTTATTACATATGATGCAATGTTTGAGCCATAACCATCCATGTAACGAAATTGTAACTATATATACATATTATATGTATAATTATAGCACATTCATTATCGCACAGTTATTTACTTTCATTCATTCTTATGTACAAGCTTATTTCTTGAATTTTTGAATTTTGAAAATCCATCGATTTTATTGTTGATATTGTAAAGTTGTATTTAAAAACTGATCTTAAATATAAGAACAGTTTCTAATTACCGGGCTAGATCTGATTAGTCCGAGAAGTTTCTTGAAATCTTATTAAATTAGGAATATATGCTAGATTGCTGTACATCTTGTTGTACATTCTCCCTCTCCTCTAAGAAATAAATAACAGAAACATAATATCAATGTTACAAATCCACATTCAACAATAATATGATTGTTATGTACAACATGTGTTACATTACATTTATGTTGTAGAATGTAAAATTATTCCATTGATGTTATGTTACTGTTAATAGATGTTTATTGAGTTATCAACCTTCTAATTAATATAATAAAATATTATCTATATATATATATATGTAGATCTATCCTACACGCCACTTTCTGAGTATCGATTTATAAAATTTACTCGCTATAGAGTTTGCCGTATTAACGTACAAGAGCATAAGAGGCCAATCGACGGTCATCAGCTTTTTTTACTGATGGATGAGCCATTTTCCGCAAAACGCGGTGACAAATGAAAGAAGCATTAATGTGGAAAACTACGTTTTTAGTATGATGCGTTTAAGAGTGCCTACACACAAATCGCCGTGGTACTATGTTCCACGGAGTGAGGCGCATAGCGAGTCGACGTGATTGATAGTGGTTTGATTCAGTCAGCGAAGTCCGCGAGCACACCCGCATTTTCCGGCTGATGTGCGAATCATTTATCATCTCTGGCGAGGATCCCGAGGAGACCGCTCTTTTTCTTTCATGTTTCCCCCTTAACTTTCAGGTCGTGTTCTCATTGTGGCATTAAGCGGTCCATCGTTGACAGGTTAACTGCTGATCTCAAAAGATGACTCCAAAAATATAAAAAAGCGTTTCATCTTTCTACGTAAAGCAAAAGTGCGATCCTATCCTATTTTTACCATGTGAAGTCTGAGTCTAGGATACCGATTCCGGGACACCCCGCGTGGCTGGTCTGCGAAGTCACGGAGAAGTGTAGCGTAGCCGTACTAAAATTTCAGCTAAATAACTACGCGTGACGCAGGGCGCTTAAGCGCCAAAATGAACGGGCGCTATTAACGATTAAAAACAAAAAAGGAGCAGCGACAGAACGAAAAGGGAGAAAGGAGCAACAAGGAAGCGGTAGAAAAAGGCGAAATATGAGCGCAGTTAATAACACTTTGCGGGAAATAATACTGCGAGAAAGGCCGCTTACCGTGACAAATAACGACTCTCTCTCTCTCTCTCTCTTTTCCTCTCTCCTACCTTCTCGTCTCCTCTCTCGGCATACTCTCTGCCCGCGCCTTCACCCCTTTGTTGCCCCTTGTGTGGGCATACACCTCCTATCCCTTCTCCATTCACACCCCCATTCTGCGAATCGTTTACATTCCCCATGCATTTTTCCACGACCCTCCATGTGCACGCACTCGAGATGCGTAAACGCAGCTGGTCAATTCCAGCACTCGAATCAATGGACGTGCCAGAGAAGAAGAATCAGGCTGTTGTCATAGGTACTATAGCTTCGTTTAAATTGATACGGTTTATCTATTGAGAATATATCATGACACAAACGCTTTGTATGCCTCTCTCCACGTTCTTTTGTATCGTTGGACGAAAAAACGCAATTAAATTATTTTCCTCCCGTAAACGTAATTAAATGTAATTTCAACATATATCTAGACTTAACACTTTTTATCAGAGTATTTGATATTGGAAAGATGGAAAATTTTCAACGAATAACGATCTTCCATAAAGGTTCCTTTGATGATAAATCATGTTTAAATTTACTGCAGAAATCTGAAAAGGCATTCAATCGTTTCGAAATAACATGTACACAAAGGTAGAAAATTTAAGGAGCCAATAAAATGGAATATATTTTATGATATCTAATGTCGCGCATCGTGAAATATTTGCTTCTACCTCGTGGTCGCAAAATTTACTCGTTTTGCGCTGATTGGGTCACACTCGAACGCTCGACGTAACGCACGGCGGAAATATCGCTCTGAAAATCCGGGTCGGCCAACTCTCGTCGCGCCGCTCGATTTTGCCTTATCACTGTGGATTTATTTGTTTCCTCCTTTTTTCCCGCTCTCCATCGAACCTCATTAGGTCGTTCGGCACTGTCGACGCGATAACAACGTCACCCGGCGTTCAGCACGCGCCCGTCAGCGCTCGAAACATTCACAGTTGACAGATGTCACGTGCTGGCCCGCGTCAGGCCTGTCACCTGTCAACCACCAGTCCGGACGAATTACGCGCTACAACGAGCATGTGTTACGTCTCGAATAATGCGCGGAAAATTTCAGTGAACTATCATTATATCGGCCGATACCGCGCTCGTGTATGTACCTTTGACAGAAAGCTGATGGACAAGCGGAGAGACAGAATACAGTTCCATCGGCCAAAGTTTACGTGCGACTCGGCAATGCGCGCGCGAGAGATAAAACAATAAAAAAATATATATATATATACATATATATTGCCCGTCGGCGCTCACCAATAATTTTCTATAAAACATTCGCGCGCGAGCCGAACGCCCCGGTGATACTTCCTCGCGTCGAATACACACGCGACAGAACCGATTATACATTACAGTATTTAAACCTGCGTGTTAACATGCAAAGAGATAAATCCTATCAAGACAATTCTGCTAACTCATTCCGTTTTGTAAACTGCCCCGTAATTTAGGCGGGCAATTAATTGACTTTCACTGTAAGCTATATAGATTAATCGAATTAAACTTCAGAAACGTATTTTTTTTTTTTTAATCAAAGTCGATTTTCCTGCTACAATAATGCGAATCAAAAACTAATTGCAGACTTATTTGATATCGAAAAATAAAGAATCTTGTTCTAAAAATTTATAGGTCAATTTTTAATTGAATTCAATATTTAATTATTTTTAGCACACACAAACAGTTGCGACTGTTATCTTTATTGTACAATATATATAATAGATGCTAAATATAAATACCTGTGATTATTGTCAAATTTACAAAATTCGAAAGACGTGCAATCGGTATAACAGAAAGAAAGAAGAAATGACAAATGTCTGTAGGACACGGCAAACGAGCGACCGCCGTTGAAGAAGGCGCCGGGGCAAACAATTTCAAACACCCGGCAACGAACATTACAACGCGATATTACGTGGGATGAAATAATCCAGCCGGCTTCCGCCTCGTGAACAGGAGTAAACGAGGCTCCCGTGCTAATTGCCGCGAAAAGGGTTAACGCCGCTCGCTCCCCGTCGGCTCTCTCCAGCTGGATATCGCCATCCATATTTAATTAGCCGGCTGCGAGTGTTCTTCTTCCCCGGTGAAACGCCCACGCAGGAGGGACTGGAGGGAGACGGAAAAATCATTACGGTTCAGTCCGAGGTCAATCTAGCCATTTTCATGCCAGAAGTCGGAGGAGAGTCTAAGCTTTTTGATCTTCAACGGAAATGGCCCGGCAGACGTTCGTTATATCATACATCAATATTACATTTGAAAATATAAAATGTAACATGTTCCGACATGCAAATAGAATTTTTTGTGCATAGTCGAACTTGTGTAGAAGAGACTTCGTACATATGTCCTCGCGCGATTATCGATTTAAAAGCGATTCCTCGACTCCTTCGTCCTCCTTTTGTCTCGCCACGCGCTGCTCACCGTTTCTCCTCCTCTTTCCCCGTAGTCTTGGCTCGGGCGATTTATTCGTATCGTCGCCATATCCGAAGCATTATTTCAAAAGGAGTGTCCACACGCCTAGGCGAGCCGAGGAACAGGAGGCAGAGGAAGAGGAGGAGGAGGAGGAGGAGGAGGATGGAGGCGAAGGCTGTTTCGCGGGTGGAAAAATATTTCTCACGGCGTTTGCGAGCCCGCCCACTTCGGACTTCTCCCATTCTTCCCTTCGTTCTCTGCCACCCTTTCAGGGGACGTTCTCCACCGATGCTTGCGCTTTTCCTGATTTTATTTCACTCGGAAAAATTATCGTCGCGCTCGCGCGCGCACTCTTTGGCTCTGCTTTGTGTGCGCGCGTGTCCATGATCTGTATGTGTACGTATATGTTACGCATGTGTATGTGTGAACGACGCAAGAACAATGGCACTGAATTGGCGTCTAACCGGTGAGCAATAGGTGCGTCCCTTTCGTACGAATAAAGGCGCGTCCGTTAATTAATGGTGCCGATAAATCAGTACCCGGAATAATACCCAAGGAGACAACAGGAATAGTTTATAAAGCGGCTGCGGACTGCCGATGCCTTTGCCGCTCGCACGTCGCGACGACGTTTCCCCCGATTGACCTCCATCCGGACGTAAAATGAAAAGAGATCGCGTCCTCGCGCGCCCCCCAGTGACTATCCCCTCAACAAAAGAAACTGTCCATCTTTATCTAGCTTAGATTAGATCTGCCCGAGATATTTAGCCTCTCCATTTATCTTGATCTGCTCTGAAATGGCAAACAGAAAATAAGATGTTTCCGAATTAATGATGTCTATGTTCGTATCTATTCTTGCTGATCTAAACATATAACGTATACATTATTGAATTCTTTTAATCCGTCTGGATATAAATATTAGAATATTTCCGCTGTTTATATATGTGCATATATTTCCTTTTAGAATTTTATCAATCGTTCGTTGCTATACAAAGCCGTTCTTACACGGAAAGAACGATTTTGCTCAAGTACCTAAAAATTTAGCTGGATATAGATTTGAAAATAATTGTGTTGGAAACACAAACTGCTAGAATGTTAAAACTTTTTACAATGCTCATCATATTTGAGATACCTATGTAATTATTTATAAAGCATCTAAATTTTTAGATATCTACTTCAGCAAAATCGTTCTTGGCATGTAATAATTAATTCATAATTATACGTAAGAAATCGGAATATTATATTATTAAGGACACTTAAAAGCAAGATATAATACTGATACGTTCATTTCTATAGAAAATCGCAATTTCTATGATATCCGCGGTCATGGCACGCGGATATAGGCTGCACCTCACGGAAGTCGATAAAGAATTATTTGTATCAGATACGACGTCGGTCTTCTGGTTGACGTAACGTTAAAAAAAGTCCATGGCGATTCTTCAAGGCTCGATATATAGACCGCGCGCGCTTCCGATCGTCTTTTTTTCCTGATCTTGACAATTTCATCGGACCTGCGTCGCTCGGCCCAATAATTGAGTTCTTTGTAGCTACGTCTCGCGCGAGTTGTTGCATCTAGGTTATAGGAACTGTCCGGCTGCAAGACACAGAGAGACAGATTAACGGGTTATTGTTAGGCCGATAAAACGATCGGCCAAGTAATATCGACGCGTCGCCGTCGACCCCGTCAGTTTGACCCTGTCGTACAAATTAACTCGTAAAGTCTCGATTCGATCGGTCACGCGTAAACGAGACGAAGCATTATCGCGAGGAAAGCGCGACCAGACAAGAATTGATATCATCGTGACCTATGGCGGTTTACATTTTTTTTTCCACGACCTTCGCCTCTTTCCAACCACCTCTCATCCAATTCACTCCTCGAGACTCGCTTTTCGGTGGTAGAATTGCGCCACGGCGGGCGAATTTATCTTAAACGCAAAGTGAACCGAACGCGGCCGCTTTGATATACGGTCGCGTAATGTCTATATTTTTATTATTTACGGACCGCGAGATAAGTGGAGGGCCTCCTCCTGCTCCGATCCGTTCGGTACCCCCATTCCCTCTGCCAGCAGCCAAGCAGCAGGCGGGGCGTGTATGGTAGCAACATGATAGAGTCCACGGGGCAAGAAACGCGAGCATTCATTTTGCAAGCTCGACACACATTGGTAACCTCTCAGCCCGAAGCTACCCTCTCTCTCTCTCTCTCTCTCCCCTCTCCTTTTCTGTTCTCTCTGTCTCCCATTTCTGCCTGATCCTCTCCTTCTACCCCTTCCCGCGGATCCCACCACTGCCGCCACTACTGCTGCCATTGTATCGAAATATCACGCGCCTATAAATCACCGTGAGCACCGCATATTATACCTCCGAACTATTCGCGAGGGGTGGCGGCAGCGGCGGCTCTCGATGGGGCGGATGGGGTGATGCGAGGCCGGCTCGATCGAAACTGACGCGACGTCGATTATTTTATTTCCCTCCGCAGAGTCGCCGGGTTCGGCCAACAGATGGAAATCAAGCACGCGGGTCTGTCGCGTGATTCGCTCGTCCGAACGACCATAACTCGTGATGAGAAACGGGGATGCCAAACAAGCAAATTTTTTTTTTCTATGCTAGTCATCTTTTTATGCTGTGAGTTTATGAATTATATATTCAGACGTTCATATGGATATAATACTAAATAAATAATGATTTTCCAATTTCGAAAAAAGAAAAGATTAGATTTAAGGTATAGAGAATATAAAATAATGTAATACTTTTTGTTTATATATATATATATATATATATATATATATATATATATATTCATAATTGCGAAGAGAGAAAGAGAATATAATATTAAAAATTTCTTTCACGATTATATGTAATTCTAGTTTATGATTTACGTTAAAGTGTAACCTGCGTTATAATAAAATTCAGAATTGTATTAAAACATCTCATAGTATATGCTATTCACACGTGAAAAAAATATCACATTTGATGCAATCTTTTAAACCAAATTTATGCAGGACAAATTACAAATGAACATTTTTTGAACGTAATCAGTTTCTTCACAATAAAAGATGCCGCTCTTTGTCCCCGTTTATAGCATAGTAGAGGAATTGCGGGAAAGATTTATAGGACACTCTAACGACTCATAAACGTAAAGCAAATCAAGCCTGCCAACGTTCGTTTAAGCCCATTTCTCCCTTTCATCAGCTATAATCTTGTAGCAAGTTTCTATTCCGCGAGAGGAAATGCATTTCCCAAGATAATCGGTCGCGCTATCGAAACCGCCCGGTGTCCCCGGCCAAGATTTATAAGGATAGTTTATTGTTATTCCACCCCACTTGGTTTTATGGGTTTCGATGCGCGCCGTAAGGGTGCGTAGGGGAAAGGGGATGGCTCTGATCCACGGTGGTCGAAGGGGCGAATGTCGTCCAGTTCTGTTTCTTTCGGAGCTTTTCTCCTCGAAGCTTAAAGCGACCCCCTCTATGGATTCACGGGAATGCTAGTCGCGGTGATAGGGATGAAGAAACGACCGCTTGCTCGAAGAGAAAGGACCGGAAAATCCAAATGATACCGATAAGAGCTATTCGGAAAGGAGAACGCCATAGATCTTTTTAATTAACGCGAGTTATAAATTAAGGCGCTCACGTACATCACTGCGATATCACGGAATGATAGGAAAGATGGCACTTTGCCAAGTTCTATTCTCAGAATTATACATTTAGAATCTTTAGAATTCGTTTAGAAATGGACAACAGTCATATTGTACTCTTATTTTAAAAGAAAAATAACTAAAAAAAACATGATTTTCGAGTTATTATTGTGAAATGAATTAAATAAATATTATTCTATCAATTATCACACAGATAAATTAGCTTAATTTCATTTTAAAAAATCGTCAAAACGTTACAACTAAAAAAAAAAATTTTTAAAGGTTACGAGACAAAAGCGACAAAAATAATATTTGATCATGTTAAAAATATTCTTTTTGTCGATATTATTTAATTAGTCAATAATTTTTTATCAAGTTAAAAAATATTTTTCCCTTTTCCTTAATTTTTTAAATTGTATCACTTTTGAAGCTATAAGTTAATTATTCTTCTTTTTTGTTGTAAGACATAAAAATGTCTCCTACTTTCGTTTCCCTACGAAAGTAAACAGAAGAAAATTGTCTCTTTTTCTCAATGGTTCATTATTTAAATAACATCTGTCTTAATATAACAATATAATATATTTCATATATGGATTAAAACGTTTCAACATTCACTTTGATAACTTCAGTAAGCTGTCATGTTTGAATTTTATCCAACAAACTGATCTTTCAACAGGTTGTGTCGCGCACTATTATGTTTAAACTTTCGTAATCAACTTATTTCTTTTTTGATCGTGCATTTTAATTAATCCGATATGCATTTTGTTTCGCAATTTGTCATCTTCACGTATCCAAAAAATAATTTAAATCATTATTGATCGAACGCAACGTTGAAAAAAGCAACGCAATAGCGACGTTCGCTCGACCGCTGTTTCCGCATTAAAAAAATTGGCAAAGTGGAAGTACAAATCATCGAGCGACTACCGGTCATTCGGAAATGTTGGAGTAGCCGAAAGAGGATGGGAACGGACGAGTGGGACCGAACAGAAGCGGGGGAGAGTGGTGAGCATTTGCAGTAACAAAATGCGAAGCGCTGCACGCGTTAATTCCCGTCCATAAAAGCCATCGACAAATCAAACCTTCGACGTGATTCACTGCCGGCATAAATACAACTAGATCAGCGTGTGTACGAGAAACGTGGTATGAGCGATGGGTCGACAGGCGTTTGCACCCCCTGCCCCTATCCACCACCCCCTCACGTTGCAGTCGCAGTCACCACCGCCAGCAGCACGAACTGTTCTCAAACAACGCGGCAACCCTCAAAATATGTATCACAATTTCTATGTAAATTATTGGCAAATTATTACGACGTTGCATTAAAATCAATTTTTTGTACAAATAATCCAAATATATAGAATTTTATAAACTTGACTTATGGACACGTGTCTTTCGCTAAAGAGATATAATTTAATAATTTCGAAACTAATTTACCTACTTTTAGATATTTTACAAAGACCTACCTATTTGTTATTGTATTAAAAACTTAGTATGTGTAACGAGTAGTATTTTATGAAAAAGATTTTAAACATCGTGACATTCCATACTTCCATATAATGTGAAAATTATTTTTTAAGACTGTCATACAAACAATGATCGATACATAATTTAACTACAGAAGTTCCACGCGGAATAAAGTCGGGAGATACGAGTCTTTCTTGCGTTTAAAGTACGCTTTCGAGAACGTTTACTCGCCACAACGCGCCCCCGAATGTCTCTGAAATATATTGCATTATCGCCGTCCTGTTTATGCACGCTTTTAAGGACGCGCGCTTTTAAGCGCGTTTTAATTCATGCGCACGCTTTGAGAAAGCGTTGGTAACGCCCTCAATTGAAATCGTTAAGCTCCCCGCGTTCCTAATTCAAGCAAGCGGATAAGGAAGGTACGTGGGCCGCGATAGCATCGACAATGTGGAGCGTAATTATTCGGGAAAGATGGCACTTTGCTCGGCATTTTGTCGCCTTGGACCCCTAATGGCCGGTGGTTGATAACAAGGTTTACGGGCCAGACAGCGCTGTCCACTGAGAGATGTTGACAGCGGCTTTCAACCTTCCTACACCGAGGCTAGCTCAATCCGATCACGAGGAACACGCTGGAATTACTTGACTTTACGAAGCCTGCCCGTGCAAATCCGCACGTCGGTCCATGGAATCAAAAGTATTAGCTTGATACATTAACAAGAATTTCCTCGTTGTAGAACGAGACAGGTATGATTTAGGCATATTTTATGTTCATAGGTATATTTCACAAAAAGATAATAAATACACACCGTATATAATCCACTGGTTAATATTATGTAAATTATTTACGAGTGGTAGGATTAGAAGTAATATTACATAATAATTTTATTATCAAATATACGTTAATGTAATCAGTAAATTACTTTGTTGTAACACGTCCTTTAACGTTAAGAATTTAAAAAAAATTTTAATTTATTTTGCCAAATATTCCGTGGATAATCCAACTCTAACAAGCACGTTAAAAACATTTGTTTCATAATTCGTGAAAAATTCAACAAAACAGAATTAATATTTGCACGATACATGTGTGATGACGTTTGCAGTTATTGATTGTAATTCTCTCGATAGTCGTACAAATTATGGCTCTACATTTTCAGGGAAAATGAGTAATAATCGGAATAAAATGATGATCGGATTAATAATGGTCAGCTTATATTTAAATTCTTTAAACAAAATATTACATCGTATTGCCAAACGGCTTATCAAATTTTTCAACAGCCTAGCTTGATCACGCGGAAAGCGTATTGCAATTGGCTGTTATTATTGAAAATTAATTCAGTTCTCTTAAATTTAACTTCCATAATTTATTTTTTAATTATAGAACTACTTAATTCTCGTAATTATAAATTTTGATGCATTAGATTTTGACATTTTCATTGGATGTTTTTTATCACATCAAGATTAACGTGTTCTTGTTTCCGAAAAAGGAATTATTTACAAATATTTTGAATTTTTAGATTTAATTTATTGTACTTTTAATAGATATTAAAATCAAATATTTTATATACATTTTTGTGGTGATTTTTTTTTACTTATATTTAATTTTAATTTTATTCGTATCCTTTATTCATATCAATATCGTTTAATTTCCATTTCGTTAGTTAATTTATATTTAATTCTATTCTAAATTTCATGTGTGTCGTTATCAGATTTCTATTCGCATCATTATCTTAATGCTAATGAGGATTAAATAGAATCGAAACGTTCGTTGTACTCAATTATTGAAGATTAAGATAAATTTTTAATTTGTGAAAATATCTTTGCTCGTTGTTTGACCGTTGACCTTTTCACGTTGCTTTAAAATTTGACTGTTCTAATTTATATCGTTCCTTTAGTTTAATTGTGTAATCTTTTCTATGAATGTAAAAGCTTGCACGAAAAATATTTGAACTTATACATTTTACATCATCGCATGTTAAACTGTTAATATCCGCGGATCACTTCTTGAATATTGACTTAACAGAAAATTTAAAGATTTTCTTCCTGTTTTGTTAAATATTTAAATAGAAATTATAACAATTTGAAAAAAATATATATTTATATATCTCATCACGTAAGATGTACGAATAAAAATATACAGAATAAGATTACTTACAAGAATAAGCTAAATGTTATTCATTCGTATCGGAATAGTCGCAAAAAGTATTTTACAAGAAACGCATTGTTAATGCATGTACTGAAAGTACATAGAGCTATTCACTGAATCGATAGGAAGAATAGGTGCATTCATGAAAAGTTTAAGGAATAACATCGCCGTTTGCAGCCGACTGGTTTTGTGGACAGGAAAATTAGAATATGTCCCGGTTATTACGGGCGGCCGCGAAGAATTAGCATACAGTAGCGCGCGCGTATACGTGGTCAGACGTGTTGCGCGACACAAGAAGAAGGCTTTCGTGCTAATCCCCAGTGTGGCACTAAATGAGGTGGTGGATTTGTTGGAAAGAGCTTATACTTACCCGGGGCAGAGAGGACACGCAAGAACCGCGGGAAATATAGTTTGGAGAGAGAGACAGAGAGAGAGAGAGAGAGAGAGAGAGAGAGAGAGAAAGAGGGAGGGAGAGAGAGAGAAAGAGCGAGAAAGGGAGAAGGCAGCGATGTGGCTTCTGCTCGTGAAACTCCAAAGCTCGTATCCACACGTGGGCTAAACAACAATGGGATGATCCTGCCGGGATTACGCGATCCGACGAGGCAGAGGCCCGTGGTATCGTTGTTACTGCTTTTCCGGTGTTATGATATTCGGCGCATGGTTTAACAATCGCGCGTCTGGCGAGACGTTTCGGTGGCGATCGCGTTGGGAAGCTATGGGCATTAGGGGATCTGCCTACCAAAATTTGAATTGTCAGGATGGTCCGAGGACAATCCTGATAGCAATAGAATGCGAATAGCGTTAATACGTGATATTTGTGTGATAACCGATAACATAAAGAATCATTTGTAAAGAATTCATCGATTTTGTACGCAAGGTGCATCATATTTAGCATTGCACGCAGCATTTTAAACCTTAGTCCGAGTTCAAAATATAAAGAGTATTATCTTTATATGGTAAAAATAAAAATGAAATTAGTTAATAATATTTAGAATTAGATAACGTTAATTAATCTTTACAGGACTGAAAAGTCACTATAGTGGCACTGAAACCGTATCATATTTTGAAGTAAGAAAAACAATGAAATAATGAATTATAATTATTTTTATTCACGAAAAAACTGTAAGATTATCGAACAAACATTATATATATATATATATATTATATATATTATATTATATATATTATATATTTGTTGGATCATCAAAATAATTATGTAGAATGCTTAAACTGGTTGCTAGAACATCAAAATGTTTTGCAGCATTGCTTATCATGCTTGAGATTCCTACATAATTATTTTAATGATCTAATAAAATTATTTGCAAATCTGTATCTAGCTGAATTCGTAGATACTTTAGCGTATATATAATTGATCTTTCCGTATAAGTTAACTTAAGTTTTTCAAAATATAAATACAAATATAATTAATTTTCCTCTATTAACCGATTATTTCTTTTAATATTACAATTTTTAATTAAAAGTAAAAAACGCAAGTTCCAAGTATGTACGATTCTGTTTAACAGTTGAAATCGCGTCAGTGAAACAGTTAGTTGAACGAACCGTTACGAAACGTTTCCGCGATTTCGAGGTGAAGCCGCACGCATGACCGAGCGGCTGGTGGAGGCGCCGGGCGATTTAGTAGTCGACGTTATACCGGTAATAGATACAGAGGGAGACAGAGAGGAGGGGAGAGAGAGAGAGAGAGAGAGAGAGAGAGAAGGAGAGGAGAATGGGAGGGTAGGACAGAGAGAACGGAGCTGAGCGTGGAGGTAGGTACACAGTGAGAGAACCGGGTGGTGACGTTGACTAATGATGGTGGTGAGAGAACACACTCCAGTCTAACCCGACCTGTTGCACCCCCAATAAACCCCGTCAAACGACGTGCCGCTAAATAGAATCGCGCCGCGTCTTTCGACCCCCTGACTGATTCACCCTGACATTCCGGAACGCGAATCTGCACTTCGAAACTGGGGCAGAAGATACTCTCGCGGGCTGATTAAAATTTGGGTCGCGTTCTTCCCGTGACCGAATCCGCACATTGAGGATATAGAAAAGTTTCTTAGACGCCTACTTGGATCTTACGTTTCTTTTAATCTGTTCATTGGAAGAATGTAAAAAGCAAAATCTCTCTGATTGAAAGTATGTATGCAAATAAATTTCGTTTTCCCCATTTGCATCTGTACTACCTGATCCAAATTTAATTTTCGTAGTATTTATCAGTATTTATAGTATTTATAAATAATATTTATTTATAGTATTATTTGGAAAATGTCTATAATTCCATGCAATTTGTTATGTAAAGACAATTTTTCTCTTATTTATACAACACATTATAATTGGATGAAAGAAAACAATAGAGTTGAAATAAAACAAAATTAAATTATAAAGGATTGAAATATACATTTCATGTTAATAAAATAAAGGAAAACATTAACAAAAAAGAATTAAATTCTAAACTAAGTGAATTTAATGTTTGTCATATAAAGTAAAATTTAGTAAACGTTATTTAAAAGAAAAAATTTTGTAAGTAAAGTTTCGTTTTTATTTATATAAAACATAATTCAAAATAAAAAAAAAACTTCCTCAATAATAAATAACTCATATTAAAACTTGAGTTTAATATCCATAATCGGTTTTTTAATATTTTTTTTTTATATCTACGATCTGATATATGGATCATCTGACAATACTGAAGCACTTGTCATATGCTTCTTTTCACTCACGAGCCACAAGACTGATGGCTTTTCGAGCGGCTGTGAGCACACAGCATCCGTGATTCTCGATGAGTGTCACGATAACCTCTCGCCTATCTCTCGATTCCCTTTTGCCTCCTCGTCAAAGCTAGAGGGAAGAGGGACGAAGTGCTCGTCGCAAGACGAGCGAGCGCAGTGACGTGGAAAATTGTCCGATTATTCGCGGTTAGATAAAGAGCTTCTTCGGGGGTAGCGGCGAGTTTGCGACGAGGAGGAAGAGAAGGAGAAGACGAAGGGACGAGGGAGCGTCGGCGGCGTCGGGCTGGCTCGTGACACCACCGTGTGCCGGGGGTGGCGGTCGCAGTCGGTGCTGGAAGGTCACACCGGATGAAAAGCCGAGCCGACGGACTCTCATTCTCGAAGGCCTGGACGCACCCTCAAGCACCCTTCAACGCGGATTCAATCCCGGAGATCCACGAAATAATCATCCAGCGCTAGTTCATCCCTTCGCTTGCAGGAATCTCTTGCGAATGGTTCCGTCCACCGTCTGGCCAGAACGAGACGTCTGTCGCTCTTTCTTCCCTTTCTTCCTCACTAATACCATATCCTTTAGCTCTTCTCTTTCTCTCTCCCTCCCTCTCTCTCTCTCTCTCTCATTCTCTTATTCGTTCATCTTTCTCTTATTATCCGCATAGAACTCATCAATTCTGAGATAAAACGACGATATCGAACGCACGGATCGCATTGTCGGCTTCATCTGGATCTTGCGCGAAGGACGTGGCACTCCTCGTCCTTGATATCGTATGTTCGAATCTTAAGTAGTGTCGGGTATTGTTCGATTTCTGATTTTGCCGCGAGTGTAATCGGATGTTAATTGTATATTCGAAAAATTAAGAGCAAATGTAATTGGTCGATTATTAACAATGCGAATCCACTGGCTCTCCAAAAAGACATTTACCTGAATCATACCTAAACAATTAATTGTGCGAAATTTAATTGCGCTTACATGAACGCTGAATATAACGCAACAATCTAATTAACTCTAATCTAATTAAAATCCACACACCATTAGAATTCCGCCTCACTGACGTCGACAATTGCCAATGAGAAAGACATACCGATTCCCAAAGGGAGTCAAAGGGAACGCGGTAATAGCAAACGCACGTTCTCTACACAGGTTCAGCATTACCGTTACAGGCTGCCATCGTCCGAATCCAAATAACATCGATAAATATTCCCCCGTCCCTCAATGACTTCGATATTCCCGGACGTCATTTCCTCGATTCGCATTCAAAGAGAAGGGTCCCGATCTAGATACGAGAAACGTAAAGGGAATACCAGAGTCGCCCTGGAGATTCTTTCACCCGCGTAGTTCTTAAAAAGGTCGTTCTCTGGTAGCGGTGGTCCCTGCACGAGGCATTCCTTCGCCGTGCTTTTCTCCGCGAATTTTCGTGAGGCTACAGTGTTCGATTCTACGAGCGCCGGGGGAACGACGTTACGGTACGCGATGCGCATTTCGAATCGCCACGCCGTTGCGCCGCGCCGTCGTGCCGCGCTGGTCGACTTCATGTACTTACTTGCCAGGTACGTGTACTACCTTGTTTACCACGCGGTCTTACACACCCTCCTTGCCGCATGGCGCCATTGTTCTGAAAATCAAGAAATGTGTCACCGGCAGCGAGGGTAAAAAGCTCGGGAGCCGAGAGTCGTCGTGGCGTTGTCAGGCCCAGGAGAACGTTACTCTCCTTTCTTCCCTTCCCCTTTCTCGCTCCCCCCCCCCTTCTCTCTCTCTCTCTCTCTCTCTCTCTTTCTCCTCCTTCCGTCTTCCTTCTCCTATCCTCTCTCATCCGCCCGCGCATCCGACCGGAGGAGCCGACCCGTGCCCGGTTAACGTTTGAACGGTAAATTATCTTGAGGACTTAAGCCCGCGTTAGTCTAATACTGAGATCCCAGAGACTCCTCGGAATCTTAATTCCACACCGCGCTTCCTCGACCGCACATCGCGATATTATCCGCGCCCTGCTGGACTTTTGGTTCTGTTTCCGTCGAGCATGCATTTGTGCATTTGCTACCTAAAGTAACATTCTATCGACATTGACTGTAAATCTTACAACGAGATTAAACAAAAAAGATAGAAAATTTTTACGCAGGGATTGTCACACACACACACGCACACGCACACGCACACGCACACACGCACACGCACACACACACACACACACACACACACACAATTTTAAGGATTTAATTTTTATTGATACTTTTCGCATGGACGATAACTATAAATACCAATCGTCTTGCACAATGATTGGTATTTAGAAATATCGTTCGTACAAGTATTGTTACAGAATACTTCAGAAATAAGCTTCAAATTTTAATTGATATGAATTTCTAAATATATTTAATAACAAATCATCGTTGAATTATCTTATTCATGTACGGGATCAATCCCATACATATATTCTAAGAGGAAAAGTTAATATTCTGGAAGATGATAGTATCAGTTATTTTAAATAAAAATATTCACATAAATGTATGTTCTAATACAAACAAAAATAGATTTATGTTAACGTGGAATTTTTGAAAGTTTATTATACAATGTTTATTATACAAGAGACACAATTTAAAAATTGTGTCTCTTAAACAATAAATTATTAGAAAAACTTCATAATACCTCTTTCTTAACAGTAATTTTGTAACTACATTCAATCTCGGAAGTCATTCGGAATAGAACACATATTCGTATACTGAAAAAAGAATCTGATTGCATTAATTGGAATTCTGATTAAAATGGACAAATCAGAATTTTCTGGTTCGTTCATTCAACAAAAAATTTTTCTCAGTGAATGAATATTTCTATTTAAAATGCCCGATACTATCACCTTCCAAAATATTAATCTTTCCCTTATTGTAAAAATCAATTAAGATTTAGAATTTACTCTTTTAATTGTGTGACACATATGCTTCCTTCATTTTCGCAATAATATACGAAAATTTGTTCACTGAAAGCGCGATAAGCTTCGTATTGTCGTCATTCATGCCACAAAATCTAAGGAGAAGGTGCAGACGGCTATACGATAAGAAGCTGCTTCTTCAACGGATAGGAAATCCGTGCCTTCGTTACGTATCTATATGTATATGTATATACAAGGAAATGGGAAATTCGCGCTAGCGCATACCATTATAGGTAGAATGCTACTAGAGAGTTAGTCGTTATTAGTCGAAATGCTAGCTAGAAGTGGTTAAAGCAGGCGATTCGTATGCCGGTCGGTCCTTCCATCTCGTGGAATCGCGCGTTTCTGTCAGTCACAATGGCCAAGCGAGATTGCTTCCGCGGGAGAGTACGATGCCGCCTAATCAGAAATTAAATCTTAACCTTAATTCCTCTTGAAACGGGCGAGCTCTCACGCTAAAAGAATTCTCGATCGATCTCGTCGAGAACCACGAGAATCGCGCGCGAGTCCGTGTTTCTCTCCTCTCGAAATTTCTCCGCACGAACTTAGACGGATATTCCGCTACTTTGGGATTTCGCAAAATCGAGATACGGAAATGAGAATTGTGGAGCGTAATAATGTTATTGTCGCAATAAATCTATTAATGTTCTGCAAATTTTAAGTTACGTATCTATAATTAACGTATTTGTTACAAACGCACATTAAATGCGCATAAATTCCGCAATAATTTGCGAAGAATAAATATCAGTATATATCTTACAATTTAATCCATCAATTTTATAGCAAAATAATCAATAAAATATTTAATTTACTTATAATGTTATTATATTATTAATTTGATACTTGAGTACATCTGTATATAAATATACAGCAAAAAAATGTTAATTTTAACATTTTTTATATGTCTCAGGAGATCCACTCTAAAATTAAAACAACTCATTCTTGTATTATTTATGGACCAATCATGTTAAATAATTGACATAATACTTTACATTTATATTTGTTATTTTAACTCTCCTTTAATGGTAATATAAAAATAACATATAAAATAAGTAAAAACTACATAGAACAATAGTTCTAGAAACTTATAAGAAATGTTAATAGAACATTTTCGTTCATATAATATGAATAAAAAAAATGTGTATGCTTTAACATAATTTTGTAGTCTAATCTAACATATCAACAGAAATAATGTGTCAATGTTTTAACATAAAAATATGTAAGTTTTAACATATAATGAAAATAATTTTGAACAATATAACACAATCAAATACAATTTTAACATAAGAAATATCGGAATCCTATTGGGATCCGTTTACATCGGATCCCAATACAGTGCTACACTTATAAGTGCTATAATCAACGACTATTTTTTAGTAGTATTACATTGATTCACTCTTAGAGAGTGTATAATTCAACTTTCACAGATTTATTATCTCAAATTAAAATACAATATAATTGGTCACTTACAATACGATGCACTGCAGTGAAATCGTCGTAACTTCGTTCACCTGAAAGAAACAAAATATTTATTATAGCAGTATTCAAAGATAAAAATAATTACCTCTCCCTCTTCAAAGAATGAATTTTTAAAGTTAGAATAACCGCGAGTTAATTTTTTATTTAGTTACATTTTATTCAATTTAAATTAAATAAATAGTAATTGAATAAAAATGAAAAGAATGAAAATAATTAAAAATACTCTGATAAATATTTATTCGCTATTGTCGTTTTTCTTTTATCAATAATATCCATTAAAAATTGAACGTACCTATATAACATTAATGTATTTATATATAAAATAATATTAATATTACATAAAAAATATATAAATATACATATAATTATAAACAAATTTTGTATCACACAAGTAATAAACAAAATAATAACTGATTATTCATCGTATGATTGTTCCGCTCGTCCGATACCTCAGAGATTTTCTCTTTCTCTCTTGTGTTCCTTCGCGGCTCTTTTACGGGCACTAACACAACTTCCAACGAAAACACGGTTAATTACGATCGCGCGCGCACTAAATACCAGAATACGATGATATCACGATGACACTTTGCACGACACTCACGATGTTAATCGCACAGGACGCGCACGTTATTATATTACAACAGAAGAATAACACGAAAAAAGCTAACGACCCGCTCGACACATACAATGTTTCGCAAATTAACGCAACAAATGAATCTCGAACAGAGATAGATTTTAATAATTTATCGATAAAACACCAAATTTATATGCTACGCGGTTGAGATAAATATTAAAATATGGGATTAATTACGATTGTATTTAACAATTAAACGCATCATAACGCCGTTCGCATTGTTTCGTTAATCAAAAAACTGGAAAATTGTAAAATTTTAATAAATAAAGAAAATGAACCATCATACTCGCAGCTATCTCATTTCCTTGATTCATTAAGCTCGCAATTTTATTCATCTCGGGATATAAAAATTATTAACGCGGAAAATAATAATATTAATTAATTTATACATAAATACTTTCTTAATTAAAAAAAGATAAATTTCATTATTCACATAAATGTTAAATTTTAAGCGTTGTAATTGTGAATTCACCGAAAGTATTATAATTAAAAATACAAGGAATAGGAAATATTTAGCAATCAGAGATATATGTATTTTTTATACGTGCCTATATGCACTTTTAGGGGATAAAACATATTGAAAAAAATTAATGATTTTCTTTAAAAATAAACAATTATTGAAAGTACAAAAAATGAAAAAAAAATGTTAAAATAGAAGTTGCTACAAAAAAAACTAATCGATTGGATTTCACTTCCCTAAAATACGTTTGTCTCTGGGCACGTATAAAAAAAAACATGTGTTTTATTTTGATCAAAATATTTTAGACTACAACATATTGAAAGCTCATCGAAATCGGAAGCGGACATTTCCTTGTGTTTCCTTGCCAGTATGTTTTTTTTATGTGGGATGCATACGACATATCGCGTTCTGTTGTATTTATACAAAATCGTATCGTTATCATACTCACAGAATTTAATCCGCAGCAGGCAAGCAATGCGTAGGGCTATTATCATTCAAATTGCGATTTTGGCAAATACGAGAAAACGCTATACTAAATTTTAAGTGTGCATTTTTAAATGGTCCATTGCATCTTAAAATTCAAATTTCTTAATTGTGTCGCATAGTATCAAAATGAGACCGCTAATATCATTTTATGAAATTATTCAATCATTAATGGAATGTCACGGAAACGATTAAGTCGAGTGACGTAATTAATTAATTTTTTCGCGTGTTTAATTAATAGATATTATATAATTGTAATTAATCTCGTATTTTAACATTTACTAATTATAAGCATAAAGTCAGCGTTTATTATGCATAACCGAAGACTTAACTTGTTAAACTCTTTGTCGTTTAACATTCTATTGCGTTAATTTGCGAGAAGTCACAAGCATTGAGCAGAATTATGCAATTATATTTTTATCATGTAATTCTTTCGTCATAATGTAATAAGTGTCGCGTACAATTAATATCAAGAATGCCATGCAAAGTGTCTTGCGATTATTTTATTTTGGTGATTAGTGCGTGTGCGATCGTAATTAACAGTGCTTTAAGCATTATGTTGTATGTATGTGTAACGAAGAAATTTGAGAAGGAAGCCTGTGAAATATCGTGTGATAACAGAGCAATTGTAAAACAACTTATTATTTTATTACATTAATATACAATATTAAAATGTACCCACAAGCATACATGTATGTCACATGCAAGAAAATGAGAACTAGAAGTATTTTATATTCACACGTAGTTTAATAAAATTATTTCATAAAAAGATGAATAATTAATTTAATATTTATTGAATTTAATATTTTTGAAATATATTTTAAATTTGCATAAAAATATTAGACACCAGTCTCGATTATATTTGGCGCTTCTTAGTCATTTACAATATTTTTTAATTTCATAGTACATCAACTTTGTTCCAATCTTTCATAATCTGTACATTAACAGAGACTTTTGAAGTTTAATAAATTTCTTGATTATTTCCTTTGAAGAGAACCCTTAAGTATCAAACAAAGGCTAACATTCCGAAATCTGTTTTTCGGTTGGCAATGTTTCGATTGGCAAATATACGACCGCGGGTTGAGTTGATTCCGCTAATCTCGCGAGCGAGCGCTCAAGTTATTGGTAATCCGCGCAAGAGGATTCACATTCGATTTTATTTCACGGTTTCCTTTATGCGAAAGACGTAGGATTTCTATTAGCTTTGTGCCCTGGTTAGATTGAATAGCCGCAGGCTTCCGCTGGCATACGCTCGCGACTCCTGTTTCATTTACAAATGTATTTCCCTCTCAGACGGAACTTTCAATTTAGCTGGATGCTTCCTACGATGGCAGGGAATGCGTAGGCGGGGGGAGGGGGCCCTTCCATACACACGATTCGTCTGCTTAGAAGATAGCTTTTCTCTCTCTAGAAACAAATCGAAACGACAAACGAACTGCTTTCTGCGATCGGTCTTCTCTTGCACGGCTATGAACAGATTTATTTGTGGTTAAGCGGTAATTGTGCTCAACCTTGTATTTTAAAATGTTCATTGTACTGCTATATACGTTTGTTCCGAATAGAAATACATATACATTAAAAAAAGCTGTAATAATTGATATTATGCGTTTATCATATAAAAATACTGATTATATTCGATTGGTTATATACTTGTTTCGTGTATCAAATATATCTTAATTATTTATTTTACAGTTGGTATATCGAAATTTAAATATTTTTAAAAATGTTGAATGTTATCATCTTCTGTTATTATCCAATATTCACCACAATGTATTATAGCATTTATAGAAAAACAAGCAAATTGTAGCGTAATCCTTTTTTTACTCCATTAATTTAATATTATGAAGAAATCTATCTACATAACAGCAAATATAACTTCGCAAACTTTTTCATACATAAATACAGCTTCAGATTTCCCTTTTAGAAATAACGATTTTAAAAGTACGCGATAAATCGGGACAGGTAAAGTTCGTGGATGCATATTTGCATACGAAATTCCGCAATTCGATATTACTCGCGACTCAATATTCACTATATATGCCTCTAGGAGACACCGAAAAAGTTCGCGACATCGTCGGTCGGTGGGATGGTTTCACGAGAGACCGGCGCCGAGTTCTGTTGAAAACTGCGTGGCAAGTCCGTCAATTATGAAGGGACCTTTAATAATGAAAGTAACGGAAGGAGTTCCCTCGGGCGGCATCACCATCTTTCATGCTTACTGTTTAACAACCGAGCGTCTGCAGGCACCGTTTTGCCTGCCGTATCAACCCCCTTCCCTCAACACTTTCAGCACACATCGACCCTTTCTTTGCGTTGACTCATCCTCGTTTTGCCGCTATTATATATTGCAATATTAGTGGTCAGTAATTCGAATAATCATATATAAATATACATGAATCTGTTTCTGCGACATATCAACACATGTCTATACATCGCAAAAAGAGATACCCAAATCAGAAAATAAGAATTTGACTGATTCGTTAATATTAGTTAAATTAAATTGACATGAAATTGTTTTTTTCTTAATCAAGCGCTATTAAATCATGGAATGATTAACAAACAAGTATACCAATGAACCAAACAAATTGTATATATCCTTATCATTCACTGCATTTATTGAATATTAAAGCACAGCAATAGAATGTATCATGTACCAATCACAATAGCCGAATTTCTAACTTGAGTATCTCCAGTACGATACAAAGATCCTTTAATAAAGCCCAACGCTGCTCACGGCATCCTTATATACTTTTTTTTTCCGCTGAGGCAAACGCTCTCCTTTTATGAAAAATGAAAATCACGCGCGTCGGGGAAATATTCGCAAATGTACAAACACGGGTGCCGCGCACGATGGCCGGCACAGACCTTTTTTCCGACTGCCTGTTTTCGTAAATCCTCGTTTAATGTTCCCTTCAGCGCGCGATGACACTCGAGACAGCCACGCGGAATGCGCGGCTTCTGCGGCGTCATCGTGGGGTAACTCCAGGCATCTGTCCCATGCGACCCACGAGAAATTTACCGTGCGTAAAAAGGGGAGGGTTACAAAAGATCCGGCGGAGTACGTCCGCGAAGAAAGTAGTTAAATGCAGATAATATATTTTGCTCGTAAATCTGTGCAAGCAAGTTATTTTCTTCGTTATTAATGCATTATTACTTTATTGAAGTACTTATTCGACGCACAATTCAATTTGATTTTTATTCCTTCAAATCACAATTATTTTAATCATCTCTGTTTTAATTAATGTTTTCTAATATTTTCTACAAATATCCAGTACGTCTAACTTATATTAATAAAAAACGATCCTTAGAAAAATAGAAAAAAATATTTGTTCTAAAAATAAATAAAGCGAGTTTTAACTAAAATATTATCGAAAAACAGCATTTTATGCATATAAAAAATACTTCAAAGGAAGTCTGGATTATGCTTACTTAGCATGAAATATCTAAGCTCATCGTCCACTTCGATAACAACATGCAAAAGTAAGAAACACTCCTGTAAAGCACTGGTATCCGCTCGCTTCTCGTTTCATGGCGAGGACCACCAATCCCTCCGCGAATATAAACGCGAGAAAGGGGAGGGGGGAAGGAAAGCCGTGGAACGTTTAATTATTTGCACTATCGCACCAAAGACGGACGATAATCAGATATCGGCAGGGAGCGTCGCACGCGAATAACTCCGTTTGTGCAAACTCACCCTGAGTGCTCGCCCATCCCTGCGCGTCCATGGTCGCTAGTTTGGTATGTGTGTGTGTATATATATATATATATATATATATATATGTGTGTGTGTGTGTGTATTATATATATATCAAGTCAATAATTAACACCAGTTACAACTTGTGGGAATAGTAACGGCGTTTATGCTCCCGGGGACGTCGTATTTCAGGGAAATGTGCTCGTGCCGTCGCGCTGTACCGGTCCGTAGGAGTACCACGAGGATTTGTCGCTTAGCGGAGAAGGGAGGAGAGAAGTGGCAGAAGAGGGTGCGAGTTCGAGGTGTAGGTGGTTGTTCGGGAACACGGAGAGGCAAACGGGATCTCTCCCCCCTCATTCTGTTTCTCTCTCTAACTCTCACGGTGCGATGGAACAGGACGAAACGGCACGGGACGAAGGGGGTAAGGTGGCGCGAAACGCTTCTGCCACGGTTAGGTCGCCGGTACCAGATGAACAGATATGGGAATATGGGCGGTAGAAATATAGATTTAGGCTAGAGGCGCCCGCCGATTCTCCTCATCCCTTCCTCTTCGTCCGCGATATATATATATATATATATATATGTACAATATATATATATAGATATATCTCTTTCACTCTTTCATCCTACGCTCAAATGTTCTCCGTTTATACTGTGAGAAGCTCGTACACGCGCGCACGCGCCTTTTCGTCTCTCGGCGTGTGAGCACGTGCACGTGTGTGTGTAAACGCGTGCAGATAGCGAATCCGTAGTCCCGACCGCCTAAGTCCTCAGGTTTACGGCGATTACGGATTCGCAAGCGATCTTACACCCCCGCGCACGACTCGACGTTGGTTGTTCGTATGTTTGGCTTGAGTTTCGGGTTTGCGCGCCGCCACGGTTTCCGAAGCGATGGAAGAAGAGACGGAAGAGGGCGGGAGGTAGGGAATCGGGCGCAGAGGGTGGTGGTGGGAGCCGGAGGTGATTTACTACCGGCTTACGGGGGTGTGAGACGACGCCACGACGCTGGATCGCCTATGAACGGGTTAATGGAGCGAGCGGGCCGCGCCACCCAACGAGCACAGCTAACGAAGAGGGCCTCTTCTCCTCAAACCTCCTCGCACAGCCCGACCCACGCTTCTCCGTCTTCTTGGTTAACTCGCACCCTTACCGCCGACGGCCGCTCCTAATCACTAATGATAACAATATTACCGGCGAAAACCGAGCTAAGACCGGGTCGGGACGTCAGAGGCTGATTTAGTGCTACCCTAGGAACACTGATCGCGCACCGCGTCGCATACCGTCGCGAATAACCGACACCGTTAATCGACTGTAAGTTTATCAGTGCGGTGTTAGCGTCTGTTAGATCGTTAACTGTTACAATTGTTTTTGGAGAAATATATTTAAAAAATTACACAATAAATTATATATGTATCTTAATTTCAGGGAGTCAAAATAAATTTATGACGCAAACTTATTATAGCGTTTAAAAGTTTCTAATAAAGCGCATAAATGTACCAAAACAAACATGCTTAATAAAATTTTATTTTTAAAAATTATATTTACAAGAATGAGAAGAATAAAACTTTGCATTTGAATCTTAAATATTTTTAAATCTTAGTCATATTTTTAATAATCTAAATTATTTTTTAAATCATCATTCTTATCATTCTTATAAGAATAAAAAAACAGATACATATATTAACAAATTTAAAATTGTATTTCGTAAAGTTCATTTATCTGAATGTTAAGGACTACATGCAAGAGCGTGACCAGATGCATCGAATATTTTAAATGGTGAAATATAACTGGTTTAGCCTCAGAATAGAAAAGTTAACGTCTATATAGTTTTCGTGCAACGAATTAGCACCCGTGATATATTGTGTTAGCATACTAATTAACGAACAATCAGAAGGCGATGTGTAGCCATCTTCATGTTTATCGTTTTATCGTGACAATACTTAAATTTATCTTGACCTTGCGATCGAGCGTATCGCCCTATTTTTAACTTGTCGCTCGATATACAACAAGACCGTTGGTTTAGCGAGACTAAAAGGGGATTGGAGTCGTAAAAGGGTTTCAGGCCGCTGGAGACGTTACACCACGCCGTTAGGTAGGGATGAAACAGTTTGTGCTAAATCAGAGCGCTGGTCGTTAGAGAAGATATAGGGGCTAATTAAAATAAATCTTAGAAAGGAGTAATTATACGTGTATTAGCTGGCCCCTGTAGAGCAGACGTGATGGACGACTCAGCAGCAGATGTAGCCAAACGGCTCTTCATTCCTACATTTTCCTTATTGCTGGACGGACACGTTGCATCCACTGCATTCTGTCCGACCGTCCTCCTACGCTCATCCCTCGGATTAACCTCTGTGTCTCGCAAACAGCACAAACGGCGGCCGGCCTGTACGCGAGAATCGCGCGAAATTATTTCTGCCAAAATCAATTCGTCGAAATATCCTCCACCCGTTGCCTTTTGAGCTCACGGACAATTAGAGTTTAGCCCGCAAGCCCAATTAGTGCCTGATCAAAGTAACATTTATCCACGGCTCTTTACTTCCGTTCTCATTAAGCTCATCAGTGCATCGGATGGGCACGTGTTCATGGCGCGATATTAATTTACCTTTGAAAGCTATCGAACAGGCGCGATTCGCAAATTCGAGCGACGACTCGCCAAAATTCCCAATAAAATAACCCAACTTCGACCGCCACCCCCGACGCCCTCGCCACCCTCCCTCAGGCCACCCGACGCGCCGTCCTATATGGCCAATCCCGCCTACCTGTGTCCCTCTCTCTCTCTCTCTCTCTCTCTCTATGCCAGGAATCAGTGAACTCATTATTACGATAAACTCGTATACATATTTATCGCGATGCATTATTACTCTTTCGCCGACGGTCCAGCGCGGTCATCGATTGTGAATTTCATTTGGCGACTTAATGTACCGAATAGTAATGCCGCGCCGTGGTACTTTTCATTAACGCGCACGCTGTTTACGGCAATAAGCCCAATTAAAAGCGTTGTCGACGTAAACGTTAAATCAGCGGCGTTATCGCGATGTGCGAACTCAAGCGGAGAAATATCGTTCTGCACTTCTTTGTCGTTGGAAAGAGAGAAAAAGAAAGAGAGATTCAGCAAATAAGGCGTATAAAGGTGTGAGAACGGACCTGTAAATAGATAATTCGATAGTTTAAACCCTTCGTGTCAATTTGGCAAATTTGGTATGAATTAACCCCTTTTGAACTTTTATAAGCCATTATCGAACAATTTTTTTCGAGATATTTGTTTGCGACTCGATGAAAAGAATTACGTATATTTAAAAAGATAGTATCCAAATTATAAAGCATATATAAAACATAGAGATATAAGAAGTATCTATATAAAGATTTAAAATTCTTTTGTTTCTTCAACAGTTTTTGTGATTCGATATAAAGTAACTTCGATAAATAGCTTCACGAACTGTACTAGCCGCAGCTATCGTTCGTACTTATATTCGAGTTCACGCCGCGAAGTTTACATTATCTTTTATTTATTGCATCAGTGATACAATATGGGTTGTGCTTCTTCTCGGTGTTTATCGAAATAATGCTTTAGCTTGCATTCGGTCCGTTCAGCACCAGCTGTAGCGCTCATTGCCTCTAATATCAATAAATTTGCAGGTGCGTTGCGCAAATGGGTAGGCACAGTGCGTGCATCAGTACAAACGAGTTTAATTCGGGCGAAAACATATGCGTGATACATAGTAATTCCTAATGCGATAAAGATTGGCTTTCTAACGGCCATCATCAAAACGCGAGTTAAGTTATAGCTGATCGTGATTTGTCGCAAATTTACAACCGGGATTCACAATAATAATAACATATCTTATAATAAACCATAAAATTAACGCGTCACCTGAAGCATTATTTTGCTTTTCTCCCGTTTTGTTGTCGATCCAAATGCATTGATACCCCTTTGAGTTGATACAATATCCACATTATCATCATTATTATTATTAGTATTTACGTCACTCAGAGAACTGCTGTTGTCATACTGTTTCGTAACATTCATAATTTATTAAACAAGTTGTGACATACTGTATCATCGATATTTGTCGAAGAGCGAAACAGCTTAAAAGCTCTGCTGTGGGTATATTTCACATTATATTCTTTTTATACCTGCATAGTGATTTATCTGTACAGAATGCTACATATTTATCATATTTGATTTAAATACTTTAACATTTGAATTCAGCAATTTCTGACAAATGATATTTAAAAAAAATAATTATATTTAAATTTAGTTATTCAAAAAATATTCTATAAATATATTAAAAATAATTCTGTCTAATTATAATGCAAACGTAGATGTATTTCTTTACATTAAAAGTAATAAAGAAAACTTGACTTTTGTTGTTATCAGAATGAGTTAGTAAATATTATCACACAATAAACCATAAAAATGAACTAACATCACAAAAAAATCATTAAAATGTCACAATTCAAGAAGAATGGATTTTTTGAAGGGTTATAAAACAAATATGACATTTGATTATGTTAAGAAAATATTCTTTTTGCCAATATTATTTAATTAGTTAATTTTCTATTAAATTGAAAAATAATTTTTCGCCTATTCTAGTAAACTTAATCTTTTGAGTCACTGTTGAAGTAAAGGAGCAATAAATATTTCTACAATGTACATCGTAAATTCGTAATGTATTTTGCATACAACGTCGTCTGTAGTAAGTTGACATTATGCCGGAACCTCACACTCGCTCGCATCTCAGCGGTTTTGACACTCCGCAAAAGGAACTCTCCTAATCGCGATCAGGCTTAACTCCGTCTCTCTACGAACTCTCGTCTCTGTCGTCGCGTTCGCGGACGTAACAGTGAACATGTCATAGCGTTAATGTCGATACGATGACGCGTGTGTGTTGCACGAGCGAGCGGCTAGGACACGTGCGTCGAATGGCCGGCGAGCAGCTCGGCGCAGGCGGGCATTAATGCCCGCTGGACAAACGAGGGAGGAGAGGCAAAGGGGTCAGAGCGAACGAACGAGGGTAGGTACAGTAACGCGGGGGCGGCAGGCGTAAAGAGGAGAAAGATAGACCAGCGGGCTGGGGGGCGCGAGCGAGAAAGAGCAAAGGGGATGCGTGGAGGCGCGGGGGACGTTATTGTTATCTTAGATTTATAGTCATAACGGATGGTACTACCTCGCTAGCCAGCAACCCCGAGCGGTCTTATAATCACCCTCCTCCTACACCTCTTCCACCCATGCCCTCCCTCGTCTCCTACATCCTCGACTATCCAGCCGACCCCCTTCGCCTCCCCCTTCCCAGAGTCGAGCTCGCCCTCGCGTAGCTCCAGCCGCAGTTTAAGTGATTTGCGACGCGGTGGAGCCGCCATGCAGATCCTTTTGCCTGTAGCCAACCTTCCCCCTGCGCGCTTCTGTCCCTCGAACGCCGCCACCTCGACGACGCGGCGCAAGGGGAGGCGAACGCGGTGTCCGTCGCTGGGCTGCCCCCAAATTATTATACATTGAGCAATAACGCGAAAGTAGTCGCCCGGTTTCGCGGGTGTCGTCCAGATGAACGAGTTCTCGCCCGGTGCGGCCACCAAGTTCCGTGGATTGCAAACGCTCGGCTCGTCCTTGCGAGAGCCTCCCTCGTGAATTCGAACAGGATTGGATGTAACGTCCCCTTGCTCGCTTCGCACGTAACGATACCATCGTAAATTGTCGCGTGAATCTCACCAGGATAATCTCGTATCGCTCATATAAAGATCACTTCGATCGTTAATCCTTTCATACCCAGCACTGTCCATGATAAATGCACTTCCTCATTTACACGAGCAATATACAAATCTATAAAAATTATTTGCTTCTATTTCTTTATTTTATAAATACGTTTTAATTAAATCTTACAATATTACTCTAAAAAATTTAAGTTTGAATTAACCTATGAATTAGTTAAAAAAGTGAATACAGATGAGTAAATTATAAAGGAAAACATATTTTTACTAGTTATTTCATTTTGTGGAATACTCTCATAAAAATAAAATTTGTGATTAATATCTTCGTTAATAAAAATGAGCAATGTTCAACACCATCGATATTAAAAATATCACATTTATAAATTTTACATTTTTTAAATGACATGTAAAACGCAATATAATATGAAATATTAAAATCCGCATTAACCACTTATGTTTAAAAATTTTTAATTGAACTTTTAAATGGACATCATGAACAAATTCGAATCTCAAATCTCTTTATAAAATTTTATAATTTCGTTTTTATATAAAAATTTACTGTGTTTGACTAAAATGTGATAAATAACGTGCAAAACCTGCGATCACATATTCAAGCTCAAAGAACAATAATGAACTCGACAACACCGATCATTTCTGCGTTAGGAAGCCATTTAGCAGTTTAAACCCTCAGGGCGTGCAAGCAACGAAGGGAGGAGAGAGCGTTTCACTTGGAAATTCCGATATTTCGGGACGAGGGTGACGCAGAAAGCTGGGGTGCAGGGACGCGCCCCCGGAACGAACTGTTGTGACGAGCACGTAGGTCTGCGGATGGAGCCAATCAAGGAACCTCACAGTCAGCGGGTTTAACCCGTGCCATCGGTTGTTACCCTGACTCCATCGTCTGCTTCGTGACTCTTCGATCTTGAAGAAAAAACGACCATCGGAACTCAAGGACGCTCGTTGTCACGCCTCGCCAGGAGGATACGAAGAATTAAAAGTAAACTGCAAGGTAGTACAACTTCTGAGTTAGTTCCTCGAGTCCCTAATTGCGCTCGCGAAGAAAATATGAGATCGATTAATATTTGATTACATTTCATTAAAATTATCGCAAATGTTTGCATTACCGACGTACATTATACTTATACCTTAGTGAATTCCATAAACGGAAACTAAAGTAAAGCGCTGTATAAAATCGTAAATTTAATGATTAAGCACAAAACGAGGCAACTCTTAAAGCCAACTTTCTTTGAGAGATATAATTATAAGATCAATTTAAAGAATATTATAGTCTTTTAACATAATATAAAGAAATTGCATCTGGATACAATTAAAATCTCAAATATTTTTATATATTTTTACGTAATTATTTTAATCATAATTATTTTAATTTCAATAAATTGTTTAATTTAAGTAGGGCAACAAAACTCTTCAGATACTTTATAAATATTTACTCTGTATTTATTAAACATACTGTTATTTGAAAATGTTAAAAAAAAATGATGAGTCCGGATTTCTCCAATTCATACGAATTGTTCCTTTCTTGAGAAATGTAATAATACGAAAGAAACCGCGTTGAAGACAGGATGTCGATCAAATTTCCTTCCTTCGGAATGTCCAGTAGTTCGACAAAGGAACCTCTAGTTCGGAAGAAACGAGCACAAGCAGAATGGCAGAACGACTCTTCTCCACTTTTTCCCACCTCCCCCGTTCCCACGTGTCTTCGGGAAAAAGAAAGTAACCGCGTACGCGCGCGTTCCTTAGGAACAGCAAAGAAAATCGCAGTAGCAAGCGAGTGGGCGATAGAAGAGTAGGTGGAGAGAGAGGTTTGGGTCTGGGGGGTGCTTGGACCGAGACGCGACGACCCGGTTAGGACGATAAGGGATCCCGTGGAGCTTGATGGAATTCCATAGATCCACGTCGGCGTCGAGACAGAGTCGGCTAAGCAGCCATTTAAATGCAACCGATGTGTCTCGGGGAGCTATTACATCTGATGGACGGTTATTGACGCGCACTGGCTTATACCGAGCAGCAGCGGCAGCATCCCCCGTCCCTCCAATCCCCTCTGGTCACCCCGTATCTAGGCGAACCGTGCGCGTAGGAGAGAGGAAGAGAGATAGAGAGAAGAGATGGAGAGAACGAACGAGCAAAATGAGGGAGAGAGAAGGAGAGAATACTAACCAACCCCCACGGGGGCTGAGTTCAGCTCACCGTGCAAGCGACCAAGCGTCAGTGTATGTGTCTGCTTTGTGGTGGGTGGCGAGGGTGGAAACGGGGACGTGGGTGGCGAACCGCCGCGACACATCGTCAACTGTCCGATGGAAACTGTTGTTGCGCGAGGGCGCACGTCGACCGATCTCCGGGAATACGAACGATCGAATTACCGTCCCTGTCCTCGTCCTCGTTCTCGTCCTCGTCCTCGTCCTCGTCCTCGTCCTCGTCCTCGTCCTCGTCCTCGTCTTCGTCTTCGTCTTACGATCTTAGGTCAAAAGCCCGCCCATTGTGATCTCCTGTTCGTGAAAGATGAAAGAATTTCTCGCGTTTTTTCGATTCCTACCAAAACGAATATTCTGCAGATTGATCAGAGACTAAACTGTATTCTTCAAACAGCTGTTAGACAATTGATTTTACAAGCCTTCAGTGAAAATTGATCATTCTCAAAATTAGAAATAAATACTTATTAATTATGCGATAATTGGATCATTGAATCTATTTTTAATCTTATTTCAATAATAAATAGATATAAATCATTTGCAAATTGAACGTATATCGAAGAAGGGATTTGATTTTTTTTCATGATGATTATATATATCGAAGATAATACATAGCATGCAAAGAGCTGTCACTCGAGTTCGATCAAAGAATACAAATTGCCATATTATCGGTTATATTCGAGTATCCTTCAAGTCCTTTTAGAAAGAAGATTCCGATTCTTAAAAAAAATCTATTCCTTCCAGAGATTCTAAAACTTCTTCATTTTAGCCTTTTGTCGTGAAATACTGTTAAATCTAAAACTCATAGTTTCAGACTAATTAGCTTCTACAAATTAAACATATACACATTCCATTTCTTGATATTTCAAAAATTAAATATGTTAAGATTTAGATTTAATGACATGAATTAATCAAATAATTGGCTCGCCGAATTAGTGTTGGAAATCTGTACAAACAATGATAATAGTAGGTACATTATGTAAGTCGCTTATCAAACTCTTTTCGCTTCTCCCTGCAAAAATAGGTTTCACTGAAATCTCTTCTGGCCGTACAACATCGTGGTGAATCGTTGTCGCAACTGTTACGAAATCGCAATCGCCCGATGTCGAGAAGACCCGGGGTTAGCCAGGGAATACGAATGATCGAATTACCAGACCGAGACTCACATCTCATGAAAAGGCAAAGAAAATCCTCTGCACCGCCTTGTCTGGAATCGTCCAAATGAAAGTTCAATATTTTACCTCTTTTACTACATATCCGCGAATTTCTTCTACCAAATTAATTACGTACATTAACTAATTTCATTTACAAATCCGTTTTTTAACAATCTAAGAGAAAGCTTTTAACACATAGTCTTTCTTAATTTACTTCATAACAAGAACTAATTCTCGTAAAACTTACATTTTTAACAGTACGTCTGTTTCTTTGGTATTTTCTAAAATCAGTAAAAATATATCGTAATTACTTTCCAATTTAAATCCTTCTAGAGTTAAAAATTACAATTTAAAAAATTAAGAAAATGAGAGATAAAAGAAATAAATTACGACAGAATTAATTAAAAGACGTTGACATAAGTAGACATTAAATACGCTCTAAGGAGCACTGTCGTAACGATTGCATGTGCAAAGGGAAAGCATAAATTGAAGTCCGTATACACGTGTATGTCTTTTACCGATTTGTCATCGAGACTGTAAACTCGTGCGGATGTCGTACTCGCGGAAGAACCGGCGCGGTCGCGTTACGTACGGCCCTGTTTACCCCGACTTTGCAAATTTATGTCTCGTTACGGAACGTCATTCCCAGCAGAAACGATAAAATAAATTCGAAAAGGAGATCCTTGCAGATTGCCGCTCGTGCGTCCACAGAGTTCGCCGAAGTCCCTCGCAAATCTGCCGAGCGTACCTCGCGCATTCGAGTTGCTCCACGGAGGAGAGGGAACAGAGGAAACGGGGGTAGACGCGAGGAGAAAACGGGGGGTGCGACGGGGAGAGGAAACGACTGGAAGGAGAGAGAATTTATTTGAATATCTCGGGTAATCTCGGTACGAAGCATGCACCGTCGGAGTGATATCTAGTCCTCATGCAACGAAGATGCGGCAGGTTACGGTAAGGGACGGACGAGGGAGGGGAGAAGATAGAGAGAGAGAGAGAGAGAGAGAGAGAGAGAGAGACTCTCTTTATATTTATTAGAAATTAGCCTGGTACTTGCATTCATTGCGGCTGCGTGTATCCCAGCGCGGTGCGCTTATGCTTCGGTTTACCAGCGAACGTATACGACGCAGGGTTATGTTTCGGGGGATCTTTACTGCGCGATGCCCGGCGCAAAGAGAGCACGACGAGACTCCCCTTCGCTTCCTTTTATACGAGCGCCGTGGTAACGTGGCACAAGGATCGGCCTGGATCGTTAAGCAGCGCGTAAGTGGTCTTGAAATCGACGAATCGTCGGACGATTTTCACATTAATCCGTATTATTGGGCGGTAGTCAGATTTGATTACGAAGAACGGAAGAGAGGCGGGAGACTTAAATGCATCGATTTTTAACCGTAATTTGCTTTTAATTTCCTACTTCTTCGATGTCTGTACCGGAGAGTTACGCAAATCATTTTACATAAAATGATGATTACAGTCTTGTGGATTTTTTTTTAAACAATTAGATGAGAATTAAATTAAAATACGCGGAATATAAAAAAGAGGAGAAATATATGTGCGAGTAACATTTAATTTCACAGTAATTATTATTCGACGTATATGGATATGTTCGTATGTAATCTACGAGTAAGGAGTTACGTTAAATTATCTCATTCCTTGACATTTACAGTCCCAATGACAAGAAATACGATTTCACGCCGAAGTCGTTGGAGAGGTAACTTTCGCCCTGAAAATTTAGCGTACGCCCGCCGTCCGCAGTTTTCATCGACACAAAGGGAAACTTCCAACCGACATTCTCTCTTCGATCGGGAAATCCCCGAAGAACGTAGCGGAAGGACTCTTAATCCTGATACTCGTGGCGGGGAAGCGACGCAAGGAGCAAAGGCAACCACCGCGAGGGTGGCGTAGGGAAGCGCGATATTATCGTCGCAGAAATATTACTCAGAAAATTGCCGGCGTGACTTCGTCCAGCCTCGTTAATTACCGCGAATTACCCATAATTATAAGGACTGTAAAAGTTTTTACTATCGTCGTGGGGCAAGTCGCGAGGGGCCGTGATGCAGTGCCTCGGTGGGCCCACCTTGTCTGCGAATTCGCCGAGGTGTATCCTCCAGGTTCCGCGTCTCCTCCGCCTCTTCGTTCTTAAGGCGCGCATCTACCTTTCCCCCAAACGGTATGAAATTCGCCTAATGAGACACTTCGCTAATAAAAGTTTCCCGTCCTCCCAACGGCCATCCGCGCGCGACCGTCCAATCTGCGATCTTCGCAGCTCTATTGCCACGAGATATTTCGACGACAATACCTCTTTTGTGACACTTCTTTCCACTATGCTATATTTCACTACTGTGCACAAGATTATTCTTATTATATGATTTTATGAAGAAGTCTATAGTTCCGCCAGATTAAAATTCTCGCAAATACTGACTATTTTTGAATGTATAATTATTTAGTCGTATTTAATATATTTTTATAACACAGCAATTTTATATTAATAATATTGTTATTAATACAATTGTCAATAATAGCAAATTATCAACTTACCGATCTTTGACATATAAATACATATAAATATCATATTATATTTATAAAGTAATCAAATGCAAATGTAATTAGTAAACTACTGTATTTTACATTAGAATTTTTGATAACAAAGATGCAATTTGATAAATTATAGAATAATTTAATATTAGACGATTTTTAAGTTACATGTTACTAGCAAGGAAAATATTGTTAATTATGTGTTTTATCTACAATTTGAGGTACAAGATAGTGTCGGTACAAGTCAGCCGATTTCATAAGATTTCATCATGTGAGAAACAGCGCGAGTAATCGCCATTCCTGTCGCTCAAGTTTAGGGCTGATACGTACAGATCACATCACCGTTACAATGGACCTTAACACCCATCAGTCAATACGAATGCACTCGTTCGTCCTTGATAAACGGACGTGTACGCTTTATGGGCCACCTGTTGCACGCACGCGCGTCTCCTCGTCGAACTTTTAGACTTGCATCTAGATGAAAGAAAGGGCGCATCGGATGCCGTCGGATAAATCGTTCTTAGATGAACCTTTTTTTATTCATCAGGGAATAGCTTGACTAAGTCATCTATCTTGAAATCATTTAAGCTAAGAAAGATATATCGATATTTACAAATTAATCATATTTCAATTAGTTTATAATTAAATTTAGAAAAAATATCAAATATTAATGAATATTAAAGTCTAATTATATTAGAATTATAAAATATATTTTCTTTTATCATCTATGAAACACATTTAAGATTAAGAAAGTTACATTGTATTATGTATAATTATACTCTAAATTTCTTATAGTAAAATGTCATTCTAAGAGAATGAAAATACAACTATTCTTCACTTCTTGAAAAGGAATGACAATTTTCACTCCTTTTAAAGTGAATTTTCACTTCGAAGGAGGCAAATCTCACTCCAGAAAAAGTGAGATTTCATTCTTTTGAAGTGAAAATTCGCTCTAAAAAGAGTAAAAATTATCACTGCTTTTCAAGAAATAAAGAGTGATTGTATTTTTATTTTTTTGAAGTGAAATTTCACTGTAAGAAATTTAGAGAGTAGTTGTATTGAAGTTAATTTCTTGATAAACATTCAAAAAATATTAACCGTATGAGTATACGAATAATACAAAAGAAAATAACTTGGTCTGAATTATTAACATATTATAATATATTATATACTATTTATTATTATTATATTATAGAGCGGATCTGATAAGAAATTAAAACACAGAAACTAAACTTATAAGAGCTATTATCATATAATTTATAAATATATAACCTTGTAAAAAAGTAAACTGCTATACATTTTATGTATACATATATTTGCATATCTATTTGCATGTATCGTAGCATGATCAAACACTTTATTTAAAAGCACGATATACCTAATTACAAATATCATGTTTACTAGCAAGATTGTCGTCGTTTTCTTGTCATCATTATCGTTATCGTCATCATTATCGTTGTGTTGTCGTCATCGTCGCCGTCATCGTTGCCGTCGTTCTCCATAGAAATACCTTTATCTGGTGGTCGAAACGGCCGTTTCCGGTATCAGGGAACGACGAAACTCGCGGCCCGAACTCACCAGGGCACTCCGACCGCCACAAATCACTGGCAATCTTGATTTACTTGTGTTTGCCCATTGGCTCGGTATCACTTCTGCAGTAGTAAGTGTAATATACTCGGTTCGAGAGAGCGCGCCGGGCACCTAAGCAACCCTGCAAGCACCCCCGGTTTACCATTAGGAAGCGCGAGATTAGGTACTCCCAAGCGCCGCTGGAGCACTGATACTATCACACGCGTATACACACGCAGACAAGCACGCACGTACACACACGCCTGCTCGCGTTTGCGTTTTCCCACATGCAAGGCTGAGCACCACCCCCACGTAGACTTCAGGAAATCCCGAATAAAGCCCGCCGCCCGTACGCCTCGATATGCTCGGGATTTCTGAGGGACAGGATTCGAGACTTCCGCTATTATGACTCCTCGGAAATGTTCTTGGACGGCACAAATGAGACTTTACTTGTCTGTACGTTTAGTCGTATGCGATTTTGTTCTTATCGAGATTATCATTTGTTATATCCGAAAGACTAACAATATAGACTAACAATATAGACTAACAATATAAAGTGTTACGCTTGGATAATTAAAAATTTTCAAAATATAGATAAGATAAATCACACGTAAAATTATCTTAGATGAGATAAAGATGATTTTATTTTAATTTAGTTAGATAAAAGATCAAGTTACAAGTTATTTCATCTAGATAATTTTAAGATAATTTCATTTTTAAATAACTATTAAATAGTAAATCCAATTAAATTTAACAATTTAAGTAGTAAAACAATTCAGAACACAATTTTAGGATATAAAAAATATACATATAGTTAACACCCGAAATTATGCAGAAAGTAGTTCAAAGAACAGTCAGTGTAAAATATATTCAAATCATATCAAATAAATTTTCAACATATGTAACATCAATTGCGATGTCCATTCTCAAGACCGTCTTAAATAATGTCCTGGTGTTAATACGGCTCTGTGGCCAGTATTCATAGTTGATATATTTAAGACTGTCTTAAGTATAATTTTAAGATATCATAAACTAATCAGAGAACTGTATTAACATCTTAAAATATTACGTAAGACTTGAAATGAGAACTATCTTGGTATATGATATTTTAAGATTGTACTTAAAATCTTAATTATAAAAACTAACTATAGGCGGTATTTATAATCAGTTCTTATATTCAAGACTGTCTTAAGTAATCTTAAGATGTTATGAACCAAAAAGCCGTATTAGCATCTTATAACATTACTTAAGACAGTCCTAAAATAAGAATGGACTATGAATACTGTCCTATGAATATTAGTTTAATAATTTTTAAGTTCTGCTAGTTGACTTTTATATGCTCTTTTCGAATTATTTTGTTATTATTATTTATTTAATGTTAAAAGTCTTTTCTTTGTCTTTTAAATAATATAGAACGCTCAAACTTTTTTTGTTAAAGTAACTAATTTAGGTTCATATAAATGTACATATAAATCTGAAAATAATTTGTTGGATAGTCAAAATTATGAAACAAGACTCAAGCGTGATAAGTAAAAAATTTTGACATTCTAACAATCAATTTGAACTCTGTGAACACCTCATCTTTAAAAAAAATTATTTTTTATGTCCTAATGCATCTGTAAGTTTTAGAGTTCTTTAATAAAATTAAAAATAGTTCTAATAAATTATCTATATAAGTCAAAAACCCATTGATAAATTTTAGAAGTGCCAACTTCACAAAACAAAGTACGAAAAAGTGCAATGTCTCTTTAAATATTGGTTTAAGCGCTTAAAATCTTAATAATTATTGTCAGAGTTCTTGAAATATCAAAACTCCTATTAGAATTGTCGAAACATTGAAAAATTTTTCGATCCGAGAAAAATGTAATATTTTTTCCCGTGTTAGTCCTAGTGCTTTGAGTGCTAATAACTATCGTAAGAACTCTTTGGATGTTATTCACAACTGTTGACAGAATTGCCGGAACTGTAAAAAATTTTTCACGCCTCGGATGTTATAAATTTTTCGACGCAACATACGAAAAATTACTATATCTATTAAAATGTTGATATTCTAGACAATTCTAGACAATTCTAGATAGTACTCGAAGAATTGTTAACAATAATTATTAAATAATATATAAAAGAATTAGACTCCAAAAAATAAATAAAAAACTCAAAATAAACCAATATATTAATATATTTGATAATACATATAAAATAGCCTCTGTTGGCTCACATTGACTTATTTTGATCATTATTAACACTCAAAGCATTAAACTAACATTTTAACAAGTATTGTAACTTTTCGTATGTTTGATCGAAAAATTTTTTATAATTCCGATACTTCTATTAGCAGTTCTGAATCGTACTTCAAGAGTTCTAACAATAGGTATTAGCACTCAAAGTTGTTAAATCATTTGAAAAGTTATATGGACTTTTCATATCACAGATAAAAAAATTTCTAACATCCAAAAAATTTTTGAATGTTCGGCAGTTCTGGTAAGAGTAAGAGTTCTGAGTAGCACTTCAAGTTATAACAATAATTATTAATATTTTGAGCGCTTAAACTAATATTTAAAGAGATATCGCAATTTTTTGTACTTCGTTTTATGAAGTTGATAATCCAAAAATTTATGGATGGTTTTTTGGCCTAATTTACCAGAACTATTTTTATGTCATTACGGAACTTTAGAATTCTCATGTCTGTTTTTATCAATATAAATTAACTTTAATCTCGGTTCTATTTACTTTTCATCTTTTTCTAATTCTTAGAATTAGTTGAATCAAGATTAAAATTAAATGACGTAAAAACGGTATTAAGGATGTATTTAGAATAATAAGAAAAAGTTATTTTTTTACAATATAAAATAAAGACTAACTAAGAAATATCAGTTGGAACGCTTCACATAATCATTTTGACAGTTCAACAAAATTTATTTTCAGATCTGCACCTATCTAAATTTTTAGATATTTCAACAAAACCATTCTTTCCATGTGATCAACTAAACTTTTAGACACCTCAGTAAAATTGTTCTTTTTATGAAAATATAACACTTTTTATTAAAGGGCATCATATCTGAATATCTCCAAATCGAAGCTATATAAAAGAAATAGGCAACTCTATAACACTATTTATTGCTGACCGATAGTATTATATTGCGGTTTTGTGTGCTTCCACTGTATATATAATCATTCATTATATACTATATGTAAAACCATATTAATTTTAATCGACAATCATTTCATGATTAGCAATCCAGAGTTAATATTTCTTATAAGCCGATTATTGCAAATCTCGCAAGTTGATTTATTATTGACGCCAACAATATAAACTAAACCTGCAAATAATACGAGAGCACATTTGCTATATAATGTTCATATCTATGGCGTAAAATGTAAAATACAGCGCATAAGTGGAGCCATTCAATGTCGAAAAATTCGAACAGCTCCCATCTAATAGAATCAATTGCAAAACACGTTGCAAAGCGTGAGATGGCCGACGAAATGATCCGACCTGATAATCCCGGATAGTTAACGCGAGCGCGGACAATGCGAACTTTCGCAACTGCGTGACCTCTCCATCGGGCATCGGCGAAAGCACCGCTGAACAAATATGGAGTGACCGCCGTTACCGGCGGATGGAGGCGCGGTTTTAACACGGCTCGTGCATTTCCCTAATGATTTACAAGCATTATTGGGTATTAATTTCAATCTACGCGGGAGCGAGGGATAGAATGGCGCGTGACGCGGCTCGACACGGACAGAGAAGGAAAGAGGACAACGAGAGTGGGGCCCCGAGGGGGGACCTGGGGGACGGCGGCGGGGATTCACCGGGGGAGGACAGGTCGACGCCGCACGTCGCGGGCTACAAATCAACCGTTCTGAACAAATTATGAATGATATATTCGTTGCGCTCGCTTGATATATGCATATCTCCCGTCGGTGCCTCCAAGCCGCAGTCGCGGCACTGCAGCTTCGGAAAATCCGACCGTACTTTGCATACAAACGCGAACGCGCGCGACCGCGCGCGCATTAAAAAACCATGTCCAAAAACCCTCCTCCCCGAATAAGCGCCTTCTCGACGCGACTGTGTCCAATTCGATGCGTTTCATCGCGAAAATCAGCGTCGCCAATACATCGACCGGTCCGGACGTTTAACTCGCTTCGCGGTTTCGTATAGTGCCTCGTAGAGTCGTTATTCTTTCATCGCTTGCTTTCGCATATTCGCCGCGTATTGTTTCAACGAAGAAGTGTACCGCGAACTGAAAAGTGTTCTTGATTTACTGCGCTTGATCGTCCCACCGAGTGCATGGAAAAAAATGTTTTTCACGCAAAATGGACAGGGGAGAAAAAGCAAGAGAAAACGGATTTTTCGAAACCCGTCAATACGTCACACGTTAATATGAAACAATTTTCTCGAATTTCGCAGCATAGAAATCTTATTTATATGTAACATACTAAATAAAATGTATGTTTAAAACAAAATATATTTTTGTGAATAGAGTCAATCGGTTAACAATTACGATATGTTCGCTTATCTGCTTTTGTAACATCATTTTTTACCTTTATTAAAAATCGTGATTTTAATCTTTTACGGAAATAACCAATATATAATATTTATTATCGCTAATATTTTACTTACATTTAAAGTTTTATTTGAATTATGCAATGGATTTTAATTGTCTATATTTCACGTACTCTTTGCGCTGCGTCTCTAAATAAAAAAATGTACGAAATTTTATTTTCCAAAATAGAAAGAATAACGATATTTAAAAGTATGTAAGCTACGAAAATGTTTTTTACCATATTTGAAGTCAACAATGTTGTAAGTTTCAATTTTCATAATTATCTTCAAATGTTATTTTTTTCCTACCTCTTAGATTACTGTACGTATGTCGATGCTATTAAGATGCTATTTACAATCTCTACATAAATAGGAAAAAAATAGGAGGGAGAGAGAGGGGGGGGGAGGAGAGAGAGGGAGAATTTATAATCCCTTTTAAATGCCTCGCTGGAGGCGGGCTTTCAAGAATTATGTTAAGTGCTTTGACGCATTGTCCCCGTTGGTACAGAATTACTAGGCTTTTATACGCGTACGGCTTTATAACGCGACCGTTACAGCATTAAAATGTTTATTTACGCTAGCGTAGCTTACATAGCCCCGTTAATGGGTTTGCGCATTTCCAAATCACATCGCCATATCCGCAGCCCCGATGTGTTTTTCTGTATTCGGAAACATTACGAGACCGACAAAGTGGAAATGTTCGGGGTAGCGCCGCCGGCGTACGTATACCGCGCCGAATTTGTACATAACGCGCGCAATAACTTGCCGCTATAAAAGCCATCGACAAATCAAATTTTGACGTGATTCACTGGCCGGCATAAATTCCAGGATCCAGCCAGGAGAGACGGCGGTGACATGGACATGTGTTCGTCCTCTCGTTCTCTCTTTCTCGCCCTCTTTCACTCTCTCCCTTTTTCGGTTTATCTCCCTTTCTCTTTCTCTGTCGCTCCGATGTATACAACCCTCCTTTTCTCTCCGTCGCACTCGTGACGCGCGGCTATTTATCGTTTTATACACCCGACGGGCAAGTTTTGCTGCCATTGCACGCGCGCACACCGTCCGCGATTATCTCGTCCGCGCGTCGATGCGGACTTTTTTCTTCGCTAATTAGGACGAATGCGGGTTCGCGTTTCCATCAGAGTCGTTTATTTCTCTTTCTCTTATTCTCTCTCTCTCTCTCTCTCTCTCTCTCTCTCTCTCTCTCTCTCTCTCTCGCTATTTCTTTCTACATCTCTGATAATTAAAAACCAACGACTTCTGAAGGTAAGAAGCCCCTTAGCAATCGCCATACCTTCGTCCCGTCTTTTCGCCTGCTTCTTGTACTTGCACCCGCGGCGAAATTTGCAATTCGAGATACTAAGCTCGGGAACTAAGAAGGAACCAGTCTTAAGTCGCGACGCGCGTACAAAGGTTCGCGTTGGCTCTTTGAGTACTTCATCCACGAGAATAATGAACAAGCGGCAGAAATATTTTGCTTGACATGCGGGACAATTGAGGAATTTCTGCTTTTCCCACAATCTCTATAGAGACATAAGTGTCACTTCTTTTACGATAAATAAAAAGAAATCGGTATATTAATGACAAAATATGTATTAAAACAACAAATTATTTTGGTATTAATGTAAGATATAATTTAAATTGTATTAGAAGTGATATCGCATTTGTGGAAAATATTTCTAAAATAGAAAAATATATCTGGAATTGTAATTAGATTCTCATATTATTTTACACGTCATATAACTTAACAAATTTTAGAAATGAGCGAAAATTACGCAACAAATTATGGCTAAAAAATTACGAACTGTTATACCATATATTTCCAACTGCATAAAATATCTACAATCTTCATGTAGTCCCGGAAAGCTTAATTTAGTTAGAATGCAAAGGTTTATTGTTTACATAAAACAATATGTCTGCAATAAATTGTTTGTTAACCGGCGATTCTGGAAAATGCATAGTACCGATCTATCAAAAGTCCCACATCGTTACGCGGTGATGTTAACAATTCACACACGGTTAGTGCATCCGCATCCTTTTGTCACCGAACGCGCAGCCATGTTTTACAAGCGAGTGTGCCATTTCCGGGCGAAACCGCGACGATATCCGGTGCCGGATAAAAAATTCAGATCGACGTGCCGAGTCTGCATCAATTATCAGGCGAGTAGGTATCGAAAACCTCAGGTTGCCGCAGCGATTTTATGAACAAGAAATTGCTTTTCCCGGATCCCATGGAAATCCCCTGACATCCCTTTGGACCAACCATTGAACACCCACGGCGGTAAGCCTCTTGTCACGGAGATTCAAGTTACTTCTCCAATTGCCATTAAGAGTTCGTCGTTATCCGCGGCGTCTTTAACAGCAACGACTTTGCGCCACTCGATCTTTACATTTCTTGCGAGCGTCCGTCTTGAAACGATTTGCGTGCATCCTTACGATGGCACCCTACCAAGTCCGACAAACTACGTAACATTCCAACCCTTTCTTTCTCTTTGTCTCACTCACTCTTTGTCGACCAACAGAATTGAACGATCTAAGAAATGTTGCGACCGCGAAGATATGCATAGTGCCGACCTACATTCGCTCCCATTCTCGTATACAATCGATTCTTCTTTCGAACGCGACCTTCCTCTTTCCTGTTAAACGACGGAGAAAACCGAGCGGAATTTATCGGTCATTTCGCCGTAATGCGGTAGACCGTCTTTGAATAGACAAGAATATTTCCAGATGATATTGATATTAATAATACGAGGATCAATGTCGTTGTGGATTACTAATAACATCACATAATAGATTTCAAATATAACTGTAATACATATAATGTAATAGATAGAATCGTCTTCAAATTGATAAAAATATTTCTAGATAATATTGGATAACACCATTGTGGATCATTAATAATATTATCATATTCTTTAACTAAATAAATGTATTATAATACAAGTAGACATACTCATATATCAAGAAAGAGTTTCAAATATATTTTTTAAAATATCATTTTTGAACAAAAGTTATGTTCATAAATCTTTCAATTCAATTCTCAATATTCTTTATTGATCATAAAGATTTTTTTTTTTCGAAAAATGGTTATTTGAAGCTGTCAAAATTTTTTGCAGCATTGCTCATCATTGTTTAATTTCTAGCATAATTATTTTGATAGTTATTTAATGAAATTATTTTCAGATATGTATCTGACAAAATTTAAGCAAAATCGTTCTTTCCATGTATATATTTCCATGTATGTATATATTATAGAATAGGACTTTTATCATTAATATTTAACTTTTATACTAATATCAAAATAATGCAATATTTTAAAATTACTAAAAGAATCATCGTAATACATGAAAGATAGAGAAAATAATATTATACATTCGTATATAGCAACATTTACCCTTCCCAAATGACATCGATTGCTCTAATTCCAGAGTAATTAATAATGAATTGCATGAGGGTAACTTTGCAAGCCCAACCAAGAACGCGGAAACGTTCGGGAGCACCGGCGGTCCTGAGAAGATACGGGAGTTCCCGAATTGCCCTCCGTTACGTCGCATTATTTACGATAGTGCAGGCCGCGTGGCCAAAATTCCATCAGTTATCCGTGGAAACAAGTACGTAGCAAGAAGGCGACCATTTTCGCACCGTCGCGGCGCGGCGTCGGCAATGACGATAGGTGGTTCGTTCGCGGAGAAAGAAACTTTCGCGGCAAGAACGAGTTTTCACGAGAGGAACGACCCCGCACGTATCCACCCCCCTCGACCCCGAGTGAACTTATCACGTGGCATCAACAACCCCGCGGGCATTATAGGAATACGCGAGCCAGCGTGCTCGACGAGGGTGAGCCGTTTGATTCCGAGCTACCGAGTTTACGAGCCGACCGTGACGCAGTCGCGCAAACTGCGCGGAGTCGCTGCTCCGCCGCAGACGCACATTGCACGATTTCGCTCGCGCGCGCAACATAAATGTTACGCGACTAAGGAGACGGTGTGGCGACGAAACCCTCCGCGAGTGATACACGTGCACACGTTCGACATATCCATGCGAAAGAGAGAGAGAGAGAGAGAGAGAGAACACACGCCCGCGATTATAACGTCACATACCGGTTATAAGGTATACAAGCCGACGCCCGGAGGCTGGCTGCTAGGTAGCGACGGGGATGGAGGCGCGCGTCGAGCGGCGGGAATAGAGGAGGAATAGTGGCGGAGGAAAGAGATGCTGTAGGAAGCGACGGAGGAGGCAGAGGCAGAGACGGAGGTGGAGGAGGAGGTCGACTCGCAAACGTGGAGGGAGGACGGAATGTTCGGATTATCACGAGAACCCCGTGGAATCCGTGGCACCGCGGGGACGGAAAACGGGGCCGGTAGATAAGAACCATAGCCGGTGTGTCACGTACCGCTTTGAGTGTGATGGTCGTCGTTCTCCTCCCATCCTCACGCTTCGTTCCCTTTTCCCACCCTCCGCGTGCCCGCGCCTTTCTACCCTCTCCCGGTCGTCTCGATCTCTCGGCTTTTCCTCTCCTTCCTCTCTCATGCCGAACCTCTCTCGCGCGCGCAATATACAAAACCCCCCATCGCATCGCCGTCGACCTGATCCGTGCGAACTTCCCCCGTTAAGTATCCTCGCTAGCACGAGCGTTCAATTCTTGCCATGCGGTGCTTAGTCCTTTCTTGGAGACGATTTCTGGTATGCTTTTGATGTTGTTGTTACTGAATACTTGAAGTTTGTAGTAAATTCTCAAGTTTTTGCCGTTTTGAAATTCAATCTTGCTTTGGGATTCGCAATTATCGAACGTTCGATTTAATACGACACGATATATCATTACTCTTGCAGAGTCAAAAGACAGTTTTTGTTTTTGCTTAGAGCTCCTCTCGTAGAAAAGGCCCTTCATTTCAATAGCTCTTTCATCCAAAAATTCCCGCGTTACTCTTGAAATTCTAAGCGAGGTCAGCGATGTGGAAATCGTTCCTTTGGATTGCACGACTTAGCGGTAAGGTCCCCGAAGAATTGTTCAAGAAAATCCTGTGTGATATCTCGAAATGTACCATTGTTTGTGATCAGTTTCTATATCTCGACAGCATTTACACCGAAAGTTTTTGTTAAGTACCCATCTGCCCAATCGTTCCTTGCAAAGTTCTTTTTATGGGATGTTGTGATCCACACACGCGTCGTATCATCCTGACCTCCGCAAGTCTTTTTACTTGAAGACAACTAAAGGTATTTTAATTCTAAAAACTGTTATGCTAAGCTCATTTAAAAGAAACAGATAAAACTAAATTGATTAAATATTTAACTATTTATCTATTAGTAATTTCAAATTAGCTAACACTTTAAATTAACTAACTAAATTTATCATAACATCATATGATCTTTATACAATCTTTATTTTACCTGAGAGAGAGAGAGAGAGAGAGAGAGAGAGAGAAAGAGAGGCGGCAATATATTTTTATATAATAGGAGAAATTTTACGTTATCAAAAATAGTGAATATCAACCACATCCTACTTTTCATGCAACTTTAGACACTAATAATACTCAAAGTTGTTAAAAATCGGGAGGATGATGAAAATAAGATATTCTTTCGGGATGGATGGCACTAGAAACTAGGTTAAAAAGCCATGACCTCGTGACTAGAGCACCCGCCACGTCGTAACTCAGCTTCGTTAACTCGGGACACTGTGGAAGGAGCGAGGAAACGCAAGGGTTATGGCACTCGAGATAGCAAGGCAAAGCGTAGGTGGAACGGGGAAAGCAATCAGAACTTGGGCCATTGCTAGATATTACGTAGACGTGAGAGATGTCTCCTCAATCATATTAATTGCCGAGATAACCGTTGCTTCGACGGCGCCCACCGCTCTTAGCTGCTATTCCATTCCTTCCTTTTCCTACCCATGTCTCGAGACACGTATGTCAGAATTTTTTCATATGCATTCTTATGCCGAATTTCGTAATAATATTCAATCGTATATTCAATCAAAATTACATGGAATGATGGAGAATTTTTATTTTGACAATTTATACATCTCATGGATGTAATTATTTAAAAAAATCTATATTAAATATAATTTCAATATACAGACAATTATTTATAGAATATCATTTCGATAATTAACATATTATCGACATGCTATCAACTGTTTTTATATTTTTCAATTTTCGGTAATCAAATTTTTCTCAAATTTGCCTCAAATTTTTTAGTTACTTAATTAAATAATATTAAATGTTATTTAAGTTATTTTTATATTAGTCATTTATGTAACAAAAAAATATATGTTTAAATCCTTCAGTTAAAGATACATGTAAATACAGGTCCCGTTGCAGCCAGACTTTGAGATTTAATAAGAAATTTAATTCTAAACAAAAAGTTTTCTATAAACATGAATTGAAGTGCTCCCTCAAAAAAAGTTAACATCCAAAAATCTCTAAAATCACGATTATTTTATATAATACATTTTTACAAATATTGGGGAAAATATGCGCTTTTTAACTAAAAATACCGACAAAAAATTGTTAAAGAATTAAATTATCTTTCAAATTAAAATAATTATAATACTTTCCATAGATTTTGAAAAAACTAATCAAAAACTTTCAAATGCATAAAAAAAGTGTTTTTTTCGGCTATAGATAGTAGAACTTTTTTAAAGATTTTTATATTTATGCATTTATAACTTTAGCTAATTTTTAAAATTTGTTGATTAAAAAAATTTTATTTTTTGCACTTTTTAAACTAATCACCATAACAGAATGAAAGAAAGAGATAAAAATAAAAAGAAAATAAAGAAAAAAATTAATAAATTTTTTGAAAAAATCAGAGTATCCTAAAAAACTTCTACCATCGATAGTCGGAAAAGAACACTTTTTTGTACATTTAAAATTATCTTAAAATCTATGAAATGTGCTACAATCATTTTGATCTCATTTAAATGCTAATTTAATTCTTTACAATCTTTGTTGCGGTAACTTTGTGTTAAAAAACATAGCGTCTCTAATATTTGCAAAAATGTATAAAATAATCGTAATTTCAAAAGTTTTTGAGCGCTAACTTTTTAAGAAAACTTTTTTTGATTCATGTTTATAGGAAACTTTTTTTATTCAGAATTAAATTTCCTATAAAATCTCAAACTTTGGTCGCAACGTTCGCGGCCATCCTGTATATAAGATAATGAAAGATGAAGAAATATGTAAATATGTATAATATATTTCAAATATAACAATAAGATAATTTTTCAAATAATTTGATTCAAAATTTAAAATAGTAACATAAAGTTTAAACTTTAACTTGGACAAAAGAATAAATCTTTCAATATAAGTTTCCTCGAGGGAAAAAAAATATAATAGCTTCGCCAAGTAACGAGGCGTTCCTCAATATTCAAAGTTTTCGTGCCGGAAGAGGAATCACTGACGTATGCAACAGGTATTACTTTCCTCTTTTACGCCTCGATAACGACTGCTGACTCTTCACGGCAAGTCTGAGTGCCATCATCGCGAAAGATTCGCGATCTCACTAGTTTCACTTTGCTTTTCACCCTCCTTTTCAAATTTCGCGGTGTCTCTGAGCGAATTTTTTTCGCAGTGATAAACATTATCTCTCTCTATATTCCAGCAAGAATTCAATCATTCGCAACAAAAACAAAAGTATGTGTACAAGTACATACTGATTAAGATCAAATTAAGATCATGTATTTTCAAATATAATTATCATTTCTTTCCGACATAAAAATTTTTTTAATATTAAAATTTAAATGTACGTTAAACGTTGCTTTGTGTAATGGCCTAAAAATTAAAATCTCTTTTAACGGTAATTTTAATTAAAGAAGAAATTCCTTATCACGTATATCAGCCGTAATGAAAATCATTACGTAGTATATTCTAAACTATTATAGATGAAATATCAAGAGTTAGACCGATGCCACATTTTTAATTACTTTTACGCCTTCGTACCTAAATTATCACGCTCCTATCTCATAAACGACGACAGTAAATTTCAACGATTAGCATACGCGCTGCGGAAGTGTACGCTACACGTTCCTTCGCGTACTTACGGTCGTCCGTAGCATGTAAATGTTGCTACGTGGCTGGCAGACAGCGACTCAGCGTATATAAAACAAACCAACCGACTCTCTTCTCAGGACGGACGAGTTTGCCCTGAGTAGCCCTGATTCAGCTCGACGTGGTATAGCCTTATGTCAACAGATACCGCCGCCGCGCCGTTCCGCTAATCACTCACGAAGGTAAATGCACACTTGGAAAGCTTTTCTGAACTTTGCAATGTAACGCCAAGTATCGTCACTACAAATAGCAATATTAATACATCCTAACAATTATAAATTAAGAACGCGGACATCTTATCGATAATTCTACGTAAATTTTGTCTTAAATTTATTTCTTTTTCGTTTCTTTTATATTTCGCTTCGTAAATGGTAGGCTTTTTATTAGGAATCTTGTTGATGCCTCACCTTTTATTACTTTGTATCCTGTATTTATTTCATCTTCTTTTAATTTTTTCGAATCTTAGCAATATTGTGTAAAAAAATAGCAATAAAAGATTATTAATATTGCATGCCCAACATCAGTAACTGTTACTGTCTCATTTCTCATTTTTATGCAATGATCTATTTTACTATGTACAGGTGTATAGAAAATGTTGTCAGATTTAAAAAAGTCTGTAAACAAAATGTGGCACAATATAAATATATTAGGTGTTGGAATTAATTCGTAGCGTTTTACAAGTGATGGGAAGTACTTTCATTAATGTATTTTTTAATGCTCATGTGAAATAAATAACATTCTTTCATTAAAAAACGCTACGAATTAATTCCAACACCTAATAGAATATTTGATATATTATCGGAATATAATGGAATATTGTCAGAAATAATCTTATTAAGTTTAAAGAACAATTAAGCATCCCATATAAAAATTAAATGATAACCTTCTTCGACTTTTTTACGAAAAAAAAAGACAATTACCGAAAGTGTACACCCCTATGTATTATAATTTTGAAACCCTTAGCATAAAGACAAAACATAAGATCCGGCTGTGAATTTGTTAACAGAAGCAACGTCGTTAATTCCTGCCTACGTCATATATTTCCCTTGTAAAAAATAAATGGGGGATATGAGGAGTTCCCTTGTCCTCGACGTTATACATGAATAGACGATATAGATATCGACCAGCGTTACCGGTCGTTCCCCATAAAATACAAGATCGAAATCACGACGCACACAGGGAAAGTGGACTGCAGTAATGCCAGAAAATATCCACGTTTTATTAGGTCGATCGACCGGGGATAATCGGCGACAATCAAGTTTCACGGCGGTGATTGGCCGCGCATAGTCCGATGCCAAATGCAGCTGCATATGCATGACGCAATCTCATATCCACATCCGTATCCCCGTGTGGTAGAGGCAGCACATGGCGAGGAGACGAGCGAGAGATAGAAAAGGGGAGAAGAGGGAGAGCGGCATGCCGAGAGGGGTTGCATTGGGCACGCGGGAGGGAAGGGTGGCTTCGATTCCCACCGCGGTGTGTCATTACTCGTCATTATCCACCTATCAAATCGCTCAGCAATAACTATCTGACCGTTGCTGTTACACACTCTCCCGGTGTCCGTCTCTCTCTCTCCGCACTGCCGTTCCCTTCATACCTCTCCCTCTCTGCTTTCCTCGCTCACCCCGCACCATGAGCCTGGCTTACCAGCAATCAAAGCGTCTCCATTTCTGAACCACTACTGGATGACTGCGTTGGCAACCACTGTTCAAGGCTGATCGCCGAAATTCCATATCCACTGATCCGCTCGAACGAAAATGTGGCACGATACTAATGCCTGATTAATTTCTGTCGGATTAATAATGTGCGACCGTCCGTTTGGCCCCGTTCGTTTTACCAGCGAGCGTTTAATAACTCTATGTGCTCTTCTTGCCCGACATTGATTGCCTGAATGATAGTTTGCAATTCGAGTTTTGCTGGTATAAACGTTTCTTTTATGCAACAATAATTATAAGTGAATTTGATGAAAATCTTCATTTTTACATCATTAATATCGTTAAGAATTTAATTTGTAAGAACTACATATAGATTTATATTTCTAATTTAATTACTTTAATAGAAATGTTTAGAAAAATTTTGCAATAAGATTATAGGTATACATGCAGAAGCAGTCCTTTTTCTGGTGTTCGAGGTTCAGTAAATTCCGCTCCGCATCGTTTTATACATTTCGTTAGTACATAAATTAACGACTGTGTGCGGCCGGTACGTTTCCACGAACCGGTGGAAGCGCGGAAAATTAATACCGGTAGCGCGGTAACTGTGCAGCCGCACTTGAAAACGAACTGAAACAGCCGTAAAAACGTCTCGATGAACGTTTCCCGGTTTCCTGAAAAAAGTGGCTCGTGACGACACGCTGGTATCTTTTTTTTGCGATGTTAGCCAAACTCGAGGAAGTCCTAACATGCATTTTGTCGCCATTTATGTTGGCAATGAGATTTGCAGTCACATACTATAATGGAAGCTGGCTTTAGAAGAATTATAGGCCATTATGTGTTTGAAGAAATGTGGTTTACAGACAGACAAATCTAAATAATTTTCGATAAATCAAGAATAATGAAAATAAATAAACTTTACTTAAAATATATTTACCGTATTTTTTTAAATTTTTATGATAATCGTTCGATCATTATTCTTATGAAAATAATCGCTTTTCAGATTCTTTCTGAAATATGGTTAAATATAAAATTATAATATCATTTATATTGCACATTATTTTTATTACAGCATGTCAAAATTTAAATATCTCTGGCATTTTTATTAATTACAATTTGAATTGTGTAACTTAATTGAATATTAAAATATTACTTTTATGCATCTGTTTTAATTTTATGATTTTAATTAAGACAAATGATTTACCAAAATCACACATTCGCTAACTAATTCCTCAGCCATCTACTATATATAGCAGTAGTCGATTGGTCGTATTTACGATTAAGATAAATCGTAAATTCGATATCATTGGTAGACTTCTTAGAAATGCGCAAGTAAGATCGCGAAAGAGAATAAAGGCCGAGATTTCTGGACGTAGGTGCACGCCCGGATGTTATTGGCAGGAGAGTGGAGCCATTAGTTGCAATGAATGGCTTCACTCTGTGCCCTGAGAAAGCCTCCGCCGCCGTACCACCACCCCCTCGCACCGCCCCCGACTCACCGCCCAGTAATAACAACAAATCTTGCCTATATTAATTCCCTGACGGACATAACTCTCGGTATATGGACGGTAACTCGGGAAAAATTGCGCGATGAAAACGTCGCCCCGACGAAATACGGGGTCTCGTATTACGCACGCACTTAGAACAACCCGTCACCCCGCCGCGCGCGCGTTTGCCACCCCCGCGCTACACCGGAGAAAATGTCCTCCCGACGCCCGCCAGTAGACATTAACCTTCCAGTGTTTGCGTAAAACGATGTCATTAAATATTATATTTAGAGAGAAAGTACATATTATTTACGAAAAAAAGAATTATTCAAATTTGATTTATCTATGTAGATATTGTTAAAGGATTATTTTTTTATTCGCTTCGTGTTATTGTTGTAGATATTGAAATATTTTTAGCAACAACTGCAATTCTAATAGAATGAAAAAGAAATTAACGCGTCATGTTTTTGATATAAACTATAAACAAACTACATAAATGTGAACATCTTTGGAATAATCTTCTATTCTTTCAATTTTTCACTCAAATATTATTTTTGATCTAAATAATTATCTTACTTTTATTATAATTATCCTTTATATTGTTAAAAAAATCATACGAGCTTATAATCAAACAACAATATTTTTTCTTCATATTTTAAATGCGTCTTATCATGTTATAAAGCACAAACTCTTATTTTCCTGTAAAATGAGTTTCATTAATCCGCTCTGATAAAATTTTTTGATATTTCAAGATTTTTAAAAAGCGTCGTTATATGTATAAATTATTATAATTACAGTATTATCAGCACAAGAATGATATTTTAATGTTTTACAATCAATGATTAATTGTAATAAAAATTTGAACGGTTGAAAACATGTAAAATAAATATTATATATTATATTACACTAGTAGTCTTACACTAGTAGTATAATTAAAACCGGTAAATGAGTGTGATATGAATTATACAATAGAAATGTCTCTTTCGCACCAAAGCAGTATAGCTCCTTCGGCTTCCGCATTTCGAATTGTCATACAGCTATTCCGCGTCCAATTTTCTCACCGCCTAATCGCGCGTTCTCCAGCTGCGTGCTCGACACCCGGACGGTTTAGGAAGCGCGACCAATTATTGTTAGGATAATCTGCCGCGAGCCTGCTGGGACTGTTTAAATTAGAGGGTGGAGGCGCCGTTGCAAACATCATTGCACGTATAGGCCATGCCGGACTACCTAACCGATGAAGTGGGAGGGCGACAGGGTACCCTCTCTCCCACCTCCCGACCATCCGTGAGCGTCCATCCCCCGTGCCCTTTCCCTCCTCTCCACCCCTAAATCATTGATTGTTGCATTATCTGTTATTGGCAATGCAATTAACCCCTTACAGTAAAACAACGCTAGCTCGCTCGCGCCGCAACGTTCAGGCCGCGAGTGTTACTGCGAGCGAGTGTGGTGCAACACAGACTACATCGCGTGCTAACGCGCGTTGCTCGGGCCTATTCGCGGCGTGCGCGAGCGAACGAGCGAGAGGGTGAATTGATTTGTTGCACGCGAGCTCCCAGTTCGTCCCGCTCCATCTCGTTCTCTCTTTCGAGGCCCTCTCCCTTTGCACTTTCTCTCTCTCTCTCTGGTTCTCATTCTCTCTTTCTCTCTTTCGTATACATCCCAGTGTCCAAATCCCGAGACCCGAATCCGCGACAGGATTAAACGCAGCCCACCTCACAAATGCCAACCCTTCGACACAACTACTGTTTCTATGTCTGTCTGCCCCTCTCTCTCTCTCTCTCTTTCTCCCCTTTTTCCATCCTGCTTGCTCCATCCCTCGATCCAATAATACTCTCTTTGTCGCACTTAATCTCTCTCTCTCTGCCTTTTTACCTAACACAAGTCCCGAATTCATCGATACATTCTCTATCGATGTATCAGTTTTCCCTCCCCGCAACACACACCATCCCATGCGTTATTCCGCGTATATGATCAGGTGCAATTACAATCAGGTTAATAATTGTTACGGCCGCTACCGGCGCGCCCTGTGCGCGAAAGGGTGGCCGGGGGAGAACCGGTGACCAACACCGCACGCTTCGTTAGGCGCCCTGCGCCTATTACGCCCTGCCAAAGGACGGAAGAAGGGCGGCTATCGCCTACCATACGTTTGCAACTCGGGATATCGAGTTTTTGGTCACAGCGATTATGCCACGCATGATTCCGCGATCGATTAAATTAATATTCGGTCGAGCTTTTGTGCTCACGATAAAACTTAACCGTGCGTGTGTATATGCGTGCGCGCGCGTTCAAACGATTGAAAAATCGTTCAGTTCAGAATTATACGTGTTTTTTCACGTTTATAACGATTTCAGTGATGTATAAAATAAAATAAATTCTTGACGTTTTTAATAAAAGCGCTCGTTAAAATATCATGGAGTAAAATAATGATGCGGGAATAATGATGATATTATAGTACTTTTAATCATCAATAATAAAATGTAAAAATAAAGGATAATATGTGCCGTTTACATTTTCCATATGCCATATATAACATTGCTTGATCTGCGCACAATGTTGTACGTATCAAAATTTCTATATAGCGTCCAAACGGCTCGACCAATGGCAACTAACGAGGTAAAGACTCTCACAAAAGCGAGACTCAATCAGATAAGTGGTTTCGCTGGAATCGTGCACTAAAGCGTGAAAATCGTTCTTCTCGGAAATTTGCTGAGAAGCCGTTGAGAGATCCAATTCGGTTTTATTTGCAGCAGTCGCGACTGATACATTTTTGCTGCGATACAGTGAAAAACGGTAGTTACTCCTGATGTAGCAAAGATAACTTTAAAGCAACCAATTTATATAAGAAATATAAATCTGAGCATCTCTTAATCTAATGTAACAATACAGAAATTAAATGAGTAAACTTGTTGCAATACGAAAATTTAACTTTAGTTTTCAACGTTCATTTTTTTAATTAATTAAAAATTTAAAAAAATGTGTAAGTTTAAAAACTGGAGTAATTAAACAATAGAAAATATCATGGGGACATTAGATAATTGCGAGATTAAAATTCGGCCTAAAGAAAAACGTTAGTCAGACGGACATGTAAAAAATATTATACGTTCCGAAATTTATACATCTCTCACAAACGTTTTGCTTGTCTAAACTTTTTCAACATCCGTCCACACCTACAATTTTTATAAAGTTTTAGCTGGATGTAAATTTATACGGTTGTGACGGTTCAACCATTGCACTTGTATTTCTCGACACATAAATCTCTGATTTTCTCTTTTCTTTCTTCTCTTCATCATTAAAGTGTTAATAATTGTTAGATATAATAGTAACAAAACAAAACATTTGTAAACAAAACAAAATATTTGTAAACATGTCAAAATTGATTTTTTTTAATTATAAAATAATAATGATATTTTTGAAAATGGTTAAAACATAAATATTGAAAGGATCAATGATTTATTTTTAAACATGTAATTAAAAACTTTTACTTTGAATTTCATTCAAACTGATATTTAAAACATTTGAATATCTTATATGTTCCAGTTCACTATCACATCAGAATGTAATAGGTAAACCTATTCTAGTATCATCTTCGCAGCGAACGTCGATAACCTGATGTTCTCGATGGCAGACATCGAGAATCGCGGCCAGTCTGCCGCGATCCTGCATTACAATTCGTGCGATAAGTTAATGCCGGCGGCATTCGCGAAATGTTCCCCGCTAACTCCGTGATCCTCGCTACGTCGCGGCCGGAATGTACACGAGGCGCATTGCCTCTAGTATAAACGGTAAAGCGCGTAATATTCCTTGACGTCGTGCTTTGGGAATAGACGCGAGGAGGATGCGGAACTTGCGGGGGAATTAGCGGAGTAGCGAGAGGAAGCGGCGGTGGCGACGGGCAGAGGGTGGCCGCGGCCCGTGAAGACCGGCTTAAGGCGTGTTGAATCATAACGAGGACTTATGCCGAAAGCCTCCGACAAGAAGCCGCGGGCTCACTCTCTCTCTCGTCTTTCGCTGTCTCTCTCTCTCTCTCTCTCTCTCTCTCTTTCTCTCTCTACATTTGCCACCGTGCCAACCGCCGTACACTCTCTGTTGCCCAACCACCCCTCTATCCTGCGACCCCTCAGCATCTACCCTCATCGTCTCGCCACCACCTGCATCGGTTAAGAACGTGGCTGCGAAACAACGGGGTGGCATTACGAGGCAACGCTGCTCCATATTCATACCACCGTCGTTCGACGACAAAGTAAGAAGAAAAGAAGTTGTTTTGTTTGCTATAGGAAAGAGGAAGAGAGGGAAAACGAAAACCCGCAGCAAACTCGCGTAGATTCTACTGACTTTCCGGTCCGGTCGACGAAGGTGTTTACTCGTTAAGCGAATCGGGAATCCATAGACGAGCATTATCGTCGGGGATTAGAGGTGCTTACGTGTGAATTCGAGATACCTTGAGGATCGTGCGAACGCGCGGCAACGAAGAGGCGCAGAATGTCGTCCAAGGTTGGGACCTCATAATCGGAGATCGAGATATGATCGGCGGTCATATGTGCACAACGTTAAGACTCGCCCATTCGCATCAGGCCGCTTCTTTACATACATTTTAATGCGCGAGCGGATAATTGGACCAGCGCGTTGTTAGCTAGTTCCATTAGGAAACATCTTATTGGTCTTAAGGCGCTTATTACCGCTCTTAATTGCGCGAACGTGCGCTCTTACCCTTATTAACTGTCGACGATGGGTATATCCTAATAGGTCGGCGTTATAACCGGAGATAATGCGTTTTCCACGTAAGTCTTTCCGCGCGTGCTCACTTTTTTTGTTCCCTCCGTACGCGCGATATCCTATCGCGCAAATGGCGATAACGTACGATATCTTCCTTATACTTGCGCGTTACCATTTCCAGAATGAGACCGCTCGAGTGCGTGTGCGTGTGCGTTCTCAGCAAGTATTCAAGGTGCAAGGTGGATTTAATTGCTCGATCTTTAATTCAAGGAAACGACGTTTTGTATACGTGCTAATAATCGGGCTTCAGAAAGTGAACATCAACATATGGAATATACATATAAAAGTGTTACTTATCTTTATCAATAGTGGAAAGTCTTATTGTATTGATTGAAATTGAGATAGATTTAACCAGAAAGATACAAATCAGACACTTATAATTAAAGATTCTATTAAACATTCTAGTCCAGATAACCAGAAAATATGATAATCAGAATTATTATTCATATGATCAGAATTCGTTTTGTTTATATTTCTTGGTTGGTATAACTAGAACATTTTTCTCACTAAATAAATAGGAATTCTCTATTTGTTTTCTAAGAGAAATTTAGCATGTATTATTTAATACATGCGAATTTTTATACATTATATACTTCAAAAATAATATAGAAAGGTATTATTATATGATTATTGAAACAAAGGAGATTTATTATATAAAGTTGCTGTAGCTGTACTTATGAATGTACAAAAATTATTTCAGTAATATTCACATAATTTTTGTGGGGCAGATTAATTGAATAATTGGTTAATAGATTGAAAAAAATCACTTTGAGAAGAAATTAATGTTTGCATATCTTTCATTCATATCTTAGATGAGTAATATTTTTACATAACAGCAATTCTAGCTTGGTCCTTCATTAATAGCATTAACGTAAATCTAAACTCTTAGAGGAGGCGAACTTCAAGTTTCGAAGTATCAAGTTTCGTATATCATAGATAAATAATTCCGAAGTAGGTCGTTGTTGCTTGATACATTGCCAGAAACGCGACATTGCGCGTGTATTGCGTCACAACGAGAAGGAAACGAGAGAAAAGGTAGGATCGTTAGACCGCATCCATCCGTCGAATCTCGACGGATAGGAGAACGACGGCGGGGAATGACCGGAGGAGCTTGGGGGGGAGAGGGGTGGTTGCAGTCGCTTGGATATACGGAGAGGTTCCGGACTGGTTTCGACTCGGGGCTCGTCGGGTTGTATGTACCAAGGGGGTATCCATTAGGGACAGAAGTATTCGCGCGCGAGATATATCGACGTCGCCCCGGAGGATTTATCGTGACAGCGGCGCTTGAAGGGATTGTAAATCCCCGTTTGAGGATCGCTGATACCAAGTTTTATGTGGGACATTAGTTGGGTGGGGCGTGGCTGAATGGTGCGGAGTCGAGAATAGCGCTAGAGAGACGAAGAGGCGCAGAGGGGCACAGGAGAGGACGGTAGGGGAGAGGGGGGGGGGGGTTTCAACCGTAGAAGAAAGAGGACGAAGGGAAAGGGAGAAAGAGAGCTGCCTGGGCGCAATAAATTAGCCCGAAATGAAAGACAAATCGCCTCCGAGCTGTCCGCCCGTTCGCCCGACGTGATAGAAGCTGCTATGCTGCTGCCTCCACCGCCTCCGCTCCTTTTCCTTCTCCGTCTCCGTGTCTCGCTTTACTTCCTTCCGTCCGTCTCGCTCACTTTCTCCTATTCTAGAGTACGTCCGATTTGATTCTTTCTCTTTCTCTCTCGCGTTCTACACCTTTGCTCGTTGTGGACCACAGTCCCTGTGTAAGTCCCTTAGGGGTGAGAAAAGAGACTGAAGCAGCTCATCAGGTTTCGTCTCATTTCCTCCTTCTCTTTTTCATCATTATGCCCCCTTCTTTTACGTACCGTCGCGTCATGCTGACCGCCTTGATGGACGCCTGTCGATCCACCAGGAATCCACCTCGCTACTGTCCATCGACCAACTTCGTCCACGTCGTGAGAATTCAAGCAGCGTCGATCTTCTTCGTTCGCCGGATGAATCTGCCTTGTCCGGCAGATGCGCCATTTCGTCGATCCAGAGAACTGACAATTCCTCCAATCTCCTCGTTTTTTATCTCCCATTTTCGCGTGCCATATGCTATATTTTCCTCAAGTGTCAGTAGCCATGAAATCAATCACTCAACGATCTGCATCAGTGTGTGTGATTATGTCTCATTCCTTCAATCTCAAGGAATAGAATTGCCATTTGAATGTTTTTCAAGTCGAAGGAACCGACAAGATATTATAAAGATATAAGAATTAAATATGAAGCATAATGTACTAGAAATATAATAAAAAAGATTAAAATTGTATTTTTCTTATGTCATGTAAGAATTTATTATAAATCTTAAATGTAGATATCCATTAAAAAGAGATGGAATTTTAACTTCACTAACGAATGAAATGAATGTGCTGAACATCACAAAATATATCGATGATATAATACATATTACGTTGAAGGATGAGTTTTGAAACGATGATAATAAATAGATTACAGACCATGCGCCCATAGTCGCAAATGCAATTATCACCAAATTGCCTGTGTAACTGAGTTATGTCACTTTACTCTATATGGGTTCATATAATATCTCAAAATTTTCTCTGATCCCATACGCGCGCCGCGCGGATTTTATAGAATTGTTTTAAAATTATTTTAGTTACACGCATACATAAACACGCGTTAAATTTTAAATACAAATCATGAGACACATATTGAAATTGGCATAATTTTCATGAAATTATGCTTCGATATGCACAAGCAAGAATCATTTTTTTAATTTGTAATATTAGAATTATGACAAAGCCAACATAATATGTTTCTTATTTGTTTTGTAAATATAATTAATCAAAATTTTTTGAGATCATAAGATAAAGGATATATTGAAAGGAGAATTAGCGAGAGTTAGTCTTTAGTTCCCTATGAGCTAAGTATCAGATATGCTTATACAGTGAGAGTATGATCTATAGGACAAAGGCAGTGAACGTGAAAGCAAACACAAACGCAAGCCTCGCGGCGTCCGTCTTTAGTACCTGACATCTCATCTACAAAGGCTAGGAACGTCAATTAATTAGTAGGGTAGCTGCAACTCTTGTTTCGAACCGGAGGGAATAAGAAGATTCAGGCTTCACAAATACTCTATCTCTCTTTTTCTTTAGCTTCGAGTTATTAACGAGATTTCTGACTTTCTTTCGAAGTCGAAATATTTCTATTACGATTCTTATTTATTATGTATCAACATGGTTACTATACTTGTAAAAATCTGAAGTAAAAAAAATTACAAGTTTGAGAACTAACAATTTTGCAGTTTTTAAAAATTGAGCATATTTTGTAAGAATAAAATAAAATAAAATTACACAGCGTATAAATTTCAAAGAGCATACTATTTTTATCGTAACATCAAATTACAAATCGCAGTCTCGTGGCATGCCGGTAGAATAGAGAAGCAGGCGAAAGAAGGATAAAAGTGGAAGAGTCAAAGACGGGGATGGATCAAGTACGCTTCGAGAATTGCAGGAGCGACAGATACGGTTATCGTCCTGCAATACAATCAGCGAAGTTTCCACGGATGGCAGGCAATAAAGCTTTATGTATATTACAAGGTCCATGCAACGATACTGCTCGTACGTGAGCCTTTCATCAAAGCGTTTCTCTTCGCTCGATCTTTTTTCAGACAAGGAGAAAGAACTTTGCCGAGCAAAATGGATTGAATAAAGCTACAATGTATGTTTCTCTCCCGTGGAAACTCCAAAAAAACTCTAATATACATTCTCGCATATCGATGCGAATAAACTATTCACCGATATTGATAGACACTACAGACAATAATTAAATTTTCAATGTGGATACCTATTTTAAGTAGGTAGAACATATTTCGTACCTATCTTATATTCGGTCACACGTTAGAAATATCTCGTTATAATTGTTGCAAAAAGTATCATATTTCGCGGAGTAAATGCGGAGTTCGAAATCACATGATCAATTGAAACCACGGGGGAATACAAATTTGCTATTCATATGTAACATCGTGTCCATCAACAGCATGTCCGATTTGACGATTTTACCGTGGTGGATAAAAAAGACTGGCCCACGCGCTCTGGTCCGCGTTAAAAATGCAAATTCTCCAGCGTAAACGAGGCACGCTAATTTTACAAAAAGCTCATCCCCGCCGTTCAGCCTGAAGGCTGCCGACAGAATAACTCATAGGGCCAGTACCAGCACCAGCAGGACAGTCACTGTTGGCGAGTGTCTGTGGCGAAATGAACGTTTTAATTCCCCTCCATAAAAGCCAACGACAAATCAAACGACTTTGACATGATTAACTGGCGGGCATAAATATCGGTATCAATGCACGTGCACGTGCAATGACGCGTCGCGCCATGTCCGCGATTGTCTCTCTTCCTCTCTCCTCACTCCCCCCCCCCCCCCCCCCCCCCCCCCTCTCTCTCTCTCTCACTCTCTCTTTTTCTCTCTCCCCATCGTCCCTTTCCTCCCGTGCAACCCTTCTCTCCCTCGCACCTAACCACCCTCGCATTCACCCTTTCCCTCTAGCTGCGACGCATTTTCTCCTTTTCGTGCCTCGCCGAGCAAAAACAACCGCATCGGCGCGGGTGCGCCGTACGCAGATGCCTGGATATTAAATATACAATGAATTAGCGTGCGCGTTGCCTGCCATTAAGAGGAAAAGAAGAGAAAGAAGAAAAAAATAGAAGAAGAAATAGAAAAGAAGGAAGATGTATGTACGCGGCCAGAGTGCGCGAGATCGAATGCAAGGGGCGATTGTATGCAAATGCGAACCGTGAGTTCGATCAGGGCCCGACGTTTCCACTTTGAGAAGAGATACATATTACTGTAGGTATCACTTGGCTGTACTCCCTCGCTTCGCGCGTTTTTATGCGCCGGGTTATTCGAATCACGCCGTGCGAATGCGAGAAGGGAATGGTTCGTGTGACGGGGTAATACGTTGCGCGTAACGCAGTTAATTGGCGTCTCGCGAGGGGAAAAACATGTTCCTTTAACATCTTCTGTATTTTTGTCACATGGTATCTCACAGAATTGATTTGCAAGCGTATTTAAATAATAAGATTGGAAACAAGACCGTTTATGTTAAAATACATTACTTTAAATATGAAGCACCACTACGGTCTGAATATTAAGACCTTAAAAAGACTGTAAGAAATTTATTGCGAAAAATTAAGATTAAATTTGAGAAATTTGGGGAGATTATTAATATTTCAGATTGATTGCGTTGAAAGTCCGACAACCATATCGGCACGCAATTATCATTTCTGAAATTAATTCATTTATATGAATATATATAATATAATAGTCAACATCTTAACATTCAAACCGTAGTGGCGCTTCGTATTTAAAGTAATGTATTTAAATAAATTAAATTGTTGAATCAATTATTATTAATGTATTTGGTACAAAAGTCTGCGAATAATAAACTTATGTTCCTCCAAAAATATCGATTAATTCTTTAATTATATTTATAAACAATATTAAATGAAAATAGACCGAGAAAGGTTTAACATAAAGTGAATGAAGAGAATTATATTCGGCCTAATATTTTTGTGTCAAGTTTTACAATTTCCAGTTCAAGCGAAGATTATTTATCGGTTTCGAAACACAATTCTAAACTAAAACCGGAGTATGTTATCGCAAATTCAATTGATAAGCAATTTAATATCACCCATTTGTGTTATATTTATGTCTTAATGTTCTCATTCGATTTATTATTATGCTTCTCATAATCTTTATTTAATTTTACTTAATTTTGCTTTTTGTATGGTTCGATATGTGCGTTAAGAAAATTCCCTCTCATTCGTCTCTCAGATTGAAACACAATCATTTCTTTTCTAATTGTAAGATTTGAAAGATTTATCTAAATATAATATATAAGATTTTTTCAATATTTTACAGAATTTGTACTTCAATCATTCTTAAAGTTGTTACTAGAAATTATCATATATGACATGTGAAACAATTGAGTTGCAGCAGCTTCTCGTTAATAAATGCGAAAACAGCCAAAATTTTACAACATGTGTTGATTAATCTTTACATAACGCTTCTCCTTTTCTCTTATTTTGGCGTAACTGCAGCATCGGCTGCATCGTCGCGACATCTTGGAACATAGTTCAGAAACCATGTGTAACACAAGGATACGATCGATGGTACCGCTTGCTAAGAGTGATAAGATTGAATTTAATTATTGATATTCGACAGATATGATTAGAAAAGCTTATTGATTTTTCTACGTTCTCGGAAACCGTAACCTGACCTAATTCAAAATAGACAGAATGAAAAATTAATGTAAAATGTTTTGCACTATATAGTTCTCATTTATTTTTATTTTGTGAACAAGAAAAAAGAAGAACGCGTGCAAAATGTCTGTTTTATGAGTGCGTATCTAGTTAATTGCGCATTCTTAAACGTCATGTAAGGGTCGGGAATTTAAGAGGATCCTTGGGAAGTTTAAAAAGTTTCCGGTGGGTGTACGTAAGAAACTAGGTTACTGCAACAGGTGGGTACTAAAGTAAATATACGCACATTACGTCCACTCCTTAGGAATGCATCTTTATGCGATTTGATCCTTTTGATGATTAATAATTAATTTATAACGTGCAGCGCTTCAACGAGCAAAATATTATAAGAAATAACTGTACTAACTGGATTACTCAAATTAATTTTCGAAATTCATCATGCAAGATATTCACATTGTAATTCTTTTTAATTTTGTTTTCTTAATAACTTTAATTACTTTAATTAGTGAATAATATTAGTATACAAATAATTTTGTTCACGTGTAGGAAAGAAATCTTTTTTTAATTCAATAGTTGATTAAGTGGTAATTCAGTGCTCTTCCGATTCTACCAATTTGATGTACATGTTATCAAAATAAAAAATATTTCATCTGTATAGCGAATCTGCCAATTTGATGTCCGGGTAATATTGGACATCTCCGGGTAATATTGGACACAGTAATGTAATCCTGCGGCTAACTATTGTTTTTTCACTATTTTATGAAAAGGACATGAAGCGAGGTTCGAAACGTTTATCACTTTTGATTAATAAAGAATTGATTGTATATATCACACACCAATATCCTGTGTTGGCCCATTTAGTGGCATTTATACATCATTAGATTTAATCTTTGCCCTATTGATATTACTTTTGTTTTAATTTTCGAAAATCACATAATCTGAATACAAATATTTCTAAATACATTTCCCTGCTCGCATTAATTTTTTTTATTTTAATATGTTTTAAATAGAATTTTAATAATTCATTTAATCCCCGCAGTTTTTCTGTGATATTTTTTTTCTAAACTAAGGAATTAATTTCTTCTTAATAATATCTCGGTAATTTATTAATAATTGAAGTTATAAACGATTGTGAAAATGAAAAACTTTTCGCAAATTAAATTTCACGAATAAATAACAAATTCTTATTTCAAGTAATTATTCTTTACATAATTTTATGAGTTTAAATTTAAATTATTAAACAATTAAAAACTGCAAAGATTAAAAAGTTATTAAAATAGGACTCTCGTTCGGAGATTTAGGAGAAAACAATCGCCGAATCGATAAATGGAGGGAAGCGCAGTAACTCTGGAACATTTTGCGATTCGTATCACATTGCATAAATTATATAAATGTGCGATATATCACTGATTACGTCAGACCCATCATACATAAAGAGTCAGGAGTCGTCTTTCGCGCGGAAAGTTGTTTAATAGAAAGGCACTATCGCGATGGAATAAGGACGATTATGCAAAACTTTGGGATCCGTTCAGCGAACGTAATTCGAAGACATAAATTAACCAGGCAAGGCATTATCAACTTGTATTGCTACAATTTATGACTGCTAATTAAAGGGTTTAGAGAGGGAATCGCCGTTTTGATTTGCACGCTTCTGCCACCCTATGGAACGGGTGAACTTTAAACGACAAACGGGTCTCATTAAGATATGAAACGGACCGAACATGGTTTCCACGATTCGTCGTACATTTATTCGTCACACGCACACGTGCATACAATCATATAGAGGAAGAAAAGAAATCGAAGTGTTGATCGTTTCGAATCGATCGTTAGAGCTCACTCCATCACAAACACGTGTACTCGTCACTGTGGAATATCAGTCGTAAATTACCGAAAGAATGATTGGCAGAAACGACGAGATTAGTTCGCTCGGGAATTAAATGGGCGACGGGGACGAGCGATTTTGAATTAACTGGCGGCTTTTTAACGTACGTCCATATATACGAATGTCAATGAAATTTACATGGTCGAGATGCCGGGATATAAATACAAGACGGCGATAAAGCATCGGGGGAACAATTGATTGTTATTCTTCGCGGGTGGTAAATACGTCAGGTGAGAAAACGAGCGTAGCCGCGAACTAATCAAAGAGCTGCGCGTATCAAATCTGTCGGAATGCAAAGGCGTCGAAGCTGCTTGAAGCGCGGTCGCCATTTCGATCGTTCATCACGCATTCGTTGCGTATTGTATCGTGCGACAATCACGCGTATAATTCACTCGCGCTGGACGCGGAATTACACCGCGACAACGCGTTTGTTCGACCGATAGCCTATCCAAGGCATTGACGGCTACGAGACGTTGATACACTTGATTTAAGCCGGCCCCGGACGACACGGCCATTCGTCAAATGCTGCACCAGCAGCACAAATGATCCGCATTTAATCTCTTGTAGCATAGTCAACGCAACGGGATTATCTTTTCGGTATCTATTTAAACTCTATGTTTACTTGAATTGAAATACTTTAATTGGCAAGAATTATGAGCTAAATAATCTTAATATAATATTAATATAATGTAATTTATATAATATAATCAAATTTAACATAACAGGCTCTATTTAATTCCTAACTGAAACATAGACTTAGTGACCTTAGGACATTCGTCTTATTTTTAAATAGTATGATTTAAAAATTTTATATTTTGTTATCTTATTTTTCAATTTTGTTCTATTCATGTAAACTAGGTAATTAAATATATGGGTAGCACAGATATTATCATTGCATGGTAATAAAGTTTTATATTAATAAAACTTGAAACATACTGAAATTTTTTGCGTTAAATTGCATGTCATAAGGGATTTGACTTTTTTTTCTAAACTGCGCGTTTATTTATCAAATACACGCGAGACAAATATAAATATATTATATTTATTTAACAAATTTTGCCTTTGTCATATCCAATTGTGGAATTATCACGTTGATATGAATTATTACATTGTCATACGCGTCATGTGATCTATACGATGCATTACCTATCTCGGCTTGACAAGTATTGGGCGAGTGGTCGCATTTAGATATGCACTGTAAGCTGCTAATGCACCAGATAAACATTCAACAAATGTTTAGAGACGGTTTGCCGAATATTGCAACACGAATCAAATAATTTGCATTCGATAAATGCGAATGTTCTGACGCTGATGTATTGTTACATACAGTTATCAATATTGATCAATATTTGGCAATTGAATATGTCATTTCGTAATAAATATGTTATGAAGATTCGGCGCGCGTGATTCATAAATGAAGGCACAAATGAACATAACATTTGCAATATTTTAAGACATTTAATGATTAATGCTTTCGACATAAACATTAATTAATGTAAATATAACAATCTTATTTGTTTTATAGTTTACCGACTTCACTTTCTCGTTAAATATTCAATCAAAATTAATAAGACATACAATACATTCAATAATTATTTTTAAAACATTCAATAATAAATCTTAAAATTTGATTATATTCAGTAGGGTAATTCCGGTATATATGCCGCATCTATCAAAAACTTAATTTATTAAATATTATTTGTTATGTTTAAAATAAACGAACTATATCAGTAAAAACTTTGTACTATCTATTATTATGAAAAAAATTTTGGAAATCCGAAATATTTATATTTCATGTTAAAAAATGAACTTTTTTAAATCCTTTTATTTTTGCCGTATATCCCATAGGAATGGGATATATGGCTATTCGTAGAGGGAGGGGGATATGTTCGGCTCATGAAAAATTTACAAATAATGCATATAAATAAGTCGTAAAATGATACAATAACTTATAAACTGCGTTTATAAAATTTTATTAAGGAATAAAAATGATAAATGAAGTAATAAATAATTACAATCTTCCTACATGTATTAGTGTTATGACACGAGGTACATATTTCATGTAATGCGTTTATTGTATTTAGTTGCACCGAATTCAATCTGCCCACTTTGTATACTTTGGGCATAAATCCCGCCCGCTAAAAATGTCGTATATTCCAAACAGGTGGGATATACAAGACAACAAACTAAACAAAGAATACAAGAGCAAAGTACTTGTATTTTGTTATACAACATGCTTTACTATTCCTCTACACTCATATATCACGAAATAACCACTAAGTCTTTTGCACGTCCTACAGTAATCATTTTATGTAGATTATAATTTATGATGGCGCTACTCAACACAGTGACAAATCGATTCAACTCACAATAATTTCAGTAAGAAACGGAAATCATAACACAATATTAATATAACATAAAGGCATGTAACAAATTGCGGGAAAATTATCCCTCCTTTTATTTTTTCTAACTTCTGCGGTATAAATCCCAGCACGGCGTATTTGCCGAAGTTATCCTATAATTTAGATTGAGCATGATATTAAGTTATTTATATAAAAATAATAAAATAATAAATAGGATATTATAAAAATAGAAAGAACGTAAGAAGATTTTAAAAGTGAAAGTTGTCATCCCAACAGCAATTCTTGTTAACATCATAAAATTATAATTTAAGAAGCATCGTAATACTGCACAATCGTGTGATGGCAAGTTCGCATCAATGTAGCGCACCGGATATGGCTAGGAAGAACAGCCGAAGGAAGAGAACTTCGCCATTTCGTTGTAAGCCAGTCATTAACAGATACTTAGGATGTACGAGAAGGGCGGAAAGTAGACGACACGATGTACTCGCACCTGCGTGCACCATTAAAACGCACTATTAAATATTAACGGAGACCTTTATGAGGCCGTAATACGCTCAACGGCTCGTAGCTCGCTGCTAACGTCAGTGCCTTCTCCTCGAACAACGCTGAGGAACTCGAAATAGCTCCCGTTCATCGACATGAACTTCCGACACCTTCCTTGAAACTGTCATAGGATCCGGTCCGTTGTTGTAAATATGTAAGATAAGTACGACCTATGAAAAATTAATGTTTCAGTCGCGTCGATTATTTAAAGCAAAATGTTATCTAAAATATAACTTCCCAAAAATCGAGAACACTTTTGTAAAATAATTAATAAATTTTCTTTTTTATTACAGAAAAGACAGTCATAAGAAATAATACTCTATTATGGAACTAATGATGGTTCGTACCTATTTAAGAGTATATGGAAAAAACGGTTTTATTGAAGTATCTAAAAATTTAATTAGATACAGATTTGAAAATAATTTTATTGGACCATCAAAATAATTATGTAAAAAACTCAATCAACATTGCAAAAAGTTGCGAGCAATCAACTTAAGCATCTTATATGTTTTGAGCATCTTTTGATGATCCAACAAAATTATTTTCAGATCAATATCTACAGGGAAAAGACAGCTTTACTAAAATATCTAAAAATTTAACTAGGTACAGATTTGAAAATAACTTTGTTGAATCAAATATTCACCATTAAAATAATTATGCTCAAACTGGTTACTATAATGTCAAAACTGTTTGCAGTACGCTCATTATGCTTGAAATTCCTATGTAATTATTTTAATAATTCAACAAATGTGATGAATGAAATCTAACAAATCTTACGCATGATCAATTCGCGAAACAATTCACTGTGAGCGAGTCGTCAAAGTGTATCACGCAAGATCGTGAAAACCATGATAAGAGACGCCTTAACGAAGAAAATGTAAAAGTTTTAACATGTTCCGCGGTGGACATCGCGGTAAATAAAATTGAACAATCCTTCCAATATGCCCTAGATTTTTATTACTAGCGGAAACTTTGGAGTTTCCACCTCTCTCCTCCCTCACGAACTTCAGAAATCTTTTTGGAGAGGCAGGAAAGGAGCGCGAGCGAGTATCCCGTACGAAAACTCGTCAGGAAAAGTCATTCCGGCCGTTTCTTCGCGGTGGTAAGAAACGAGCCGAGCCGGACCGAGCTTCGGTGATGCCGAAGGGGTGCGAAAAGGAAAAGGCCACCCTCTCTCTACATAGTATGAGCCAGCAGCTCTCCGTATCGTTCGATAAGCTCCGAGCCCTTGGTAGATTTGGTGTGGGCTTCCACACGGCACAAAGGCCTAATTACCCATAAATTCGCTGATTTACGGCGGTCTAGAAATGTAAATATGAAATATGAAAATGAGGACGGCGGTAATAAAAGTGATGTACGGGGCTCCGTAGGGTCGTTCATGAAGGCGTCCATCATCGTGCTTGACGGGCTTCTTTGTCTGGTAGCGGCAGTCGAGAGCCATTTCGCTCTCTCGCCTCTCACCTCTCTCCCTCCCGTTTCCCCGCGGTTCTCTTTCGCGGTTCTCTTTATCTCACTCTTTCTCTCTCTTGTCTACTCAACTCGTACTCTTCTCTACCCTGCTTTCTCATCGGAGACGTCGACGGAAACATCCGCGCGATTCGCACGCGAATTCGGTTCTCTCACGGCGAGAAGGCACTTTGTCTTGCCTTTTGTAGCTGTCGTTTTGATTCACGGCAGCTAGTGATTCTTCTTTTCTTCCTGGCCGAAGTCGGAAATACTCGCAGCCGCGATGGATTTATTGACACGAAAATTGTCGTGACTGTACCCAACTGTTTCTAATTAACGTAGCTAGCAACCAAGAACTGATCATTTTTAGTGAGGAAGACGCATGTATTGTCAAATAATTGCAACAGTAAACTAAAACTCACATTTTGTCAAACTGGAGAAAATGAATTGTAAAAATTAAAATGATGGAGAGCAATGGGCTAACTCATATTTTTATAAAATATAAAATAACTATTGCAGGAAATTCTTCAATTGATCATGATATAAGATATTTACGAAGAGAACAATTTTGCTAAAGTATTCACAAATTTAGCTAGATACAGATTTGATAATTTTGTAAACCATTAAAATAATTATGTAGAACACACAAGTTAGATGCTAGAATGTCAAAACTTTTTGTCCATTATGAGATGTTTGAGTGTCTTATGTAATTATCTCGCTAGTGTGATAAAATTATTTTCAAATCTGTATTTACAGATAGCTACATTTTCAGATATTTCAGGAAAATTGTTCTTTTTGTATGTTTCGTATATTGAGAAAAATTTTTAGTTAAAAATGGAAGAATCAGTAGATTCTGATCATATTGATCAGAATTCTAATCGAAGTAACTGCATGTTATGCCAAATATAATTTTGGTTCATATGGAATTTTGATTCATATAATCTATTCAATCATTTTCAATCAGAAATATTTTTTGTGCACAGCCGTAATTATTTCATAAAAAAAATATTATTTTAATATAAATATCCTCTCTTCAACATATCAAAATGATTTTAATCCGATATTCGTTGCTACAATGTCGATTGAAGTTATTAAGCTATATTCAACAAAAGATAAATCAAAAGAAGATTATATGCTGATAATAGCGGCTTCTAATAAGCACTTTTCTGATCATCGGAAAGTTACATGAACTGAATCTGATATTCTTTCGAATGCACATTTGAGTGTTCGTAGCACGTACGTTTCCTTGCATAATTTGACTTTAATTAAAGCAGTCGTTGAAACACACTGTTGACTCGAAGCAGCGTTTCATGAATTCATCGGGATTGCAACGTTTGCACGCTATTCACTCGATGTTATCCTGCTTTTGCGTTGATTCTTTTGCTATGCCATTTGTTGAAATGCAAACAACCTCTCTGAACATTTCGGAGACCGTTATACAGGTGAAAGAAATAGCAAATACAGTGGATTTTCCATTAAATGTAATAGACGAGCGCCTAGAACTTCCACATTGTTGGAGTTTTTTAATCAAGTTAACATTGACTGATTATTTTATTAGATATTTATACGTAGAAATGCAAGTCGTAAAGGAAAATGTAATCGTCAAAGTTTAATTAAACGCAAAAGCGATCTTTAATAATATAGTCAATAACAGCAACAATAATTTTTCATTAAAAAGATAGATGTTAATGGTATCGTATAATATGCTGATATAATAAATAAGCACTCACTAATGATTATAGTCATATTCTTAAGTATACTATATTAGTATTGGTACAAATAGTATCAATTATATACTACATCCTCAAATAAAAGAATACATTATAATTATTATAATTTGCATTAATCAATTTTATGTAATATGTTTATCATCATATAATTAATTAATATCATTTGAACTAAAATGTATGTGTGTGTGTGTGTGTGTGTGTGTGTGTGTGTGTGTGTGTGCGTGTGTGTGTGTGTGTGCGCGCGCGCGCGCGTGCGTGCGTGTGTGTATGTATGTCACAGTATTGACCCAGTAAATAACATACACTTACTATAGTTTGCTGCAGTCAATGTATATTTATTAAAGTTAACATTGACTATGACATACAATGGAATGTATACAAAAATTTATAAGATTATTTGAAAAATGATATATTTATTATTTGTTAATTTTAATTAAATCTTTTATTTTAATACTTTTCAGTTTAGTCATTCATATCTCAATATTTTTTCGTTTACAAGTTTATTGATGCTTCATTGAAAAATTTTTTCAAATATAATTTTAAAAAATTTTGAATTAGAAATTGACATTTGAAATTCAGAAAATAAAGTAGAAATATATGTATAGTAATTTAAAAAATTTTTAGATGTTAATTTTTGAAATTTAATTAATTATGCAATTAAAATCCTTTTAACTCTAATTCAATACATATTGCAGCGATTAAATATTTTAATAAATGTTCAATAAAAATGTTACGTATAGAATATAACAATCTTTTTTAATAGACATACTAAAATATTTTTTTAAATATTCAATATATAATATCAATTATGTATGTATGTAATTATAGTTATGTACAATATATATATATAAAATAAATAATAAAACATATAATAAATAACTAATCTTACTCACTAGCAGTGGTACCGCAATTTATTCCATCCATTGCAAATTCCACCTCAGGAATGATCCGCACAGCTCCATCGAGGAAACAATCAAGTCCAGAAACGAGCACTTAATTATCATTAAACGAACTCCAAAACTTGATTCACTTCACTTTCGAAAAAAATATCAAAATCACTATCATGATATTGCCACGTGATATGCGAAATGCAAAATAAAATTCTCTCTATATTCTGCGACACGTGCCCGTGCACAAATTATAATTAATATTATTATCACAAACCACCTGATGCAAGATATTCCATTCAACACAGTAGACAAGAGTCTATTGCCTGTATTCATTCAGTCAGACCTTGTACTTAAGGCTTCCTTAATAAATTTATCTTTAGATGCTCAGTAGCCAATGAAATAATTCGTAGAGTATCTGAAGATAAAAATTTAAGGAAGCTTTAAATATAAGGCCTGACTATGAATATGGACATAAGATCTCAATATTGTAAATGCCTCCAAATTGCACTTCTAACTTCAAAATTTACCTCTGCTAGCTGCGTCTATATTCATCCAATAGATAGCCTATCATTCAATAATTTTCTTGATATTACGTATTTATTTTAACGCTACAGTTACTTCCATTAACAAAAAACTTAATTCAAATGCGATAAAATAAATAACTTCTAATTGTTTTGACTATTGGTATTGTTTTGGCATTAACTACAATGATCTATTTATAACCAACTGTCATATATTCCATTTTATTTCAAAAGTTTTTCTCTTTTCACATTTTTAATGCAAATAAAAATTTTTAACTTTAAAAATATTCAAAAAATGCAAAAAAGTTTTTAAGTATATTAAAAATATAAAAAGAAAAGTTTATATATTTAGGTATGAAATCATACTACATTAACTACAATTTCGCTTTTAATTTAGTGAATAACTACCAGTAATAATCGCACAAGTAATGGCAACCACATTGCTATAAATATATATTTAAAATACCATAAATTTCAATTTATGTATATAATTTAGAAATAAAAATGGCAGCATTAACAATTAACTACAGTGATTTTGCGTTTCTATAAAGCAACTAACTGATAACTGTGAATCAAAATGATTGTATTAAATGATCTGCTAATTACTATATACACAAATAGTATCAATTACTGTAGGCATAAATACTATCAATTACATACATATAAATTATTGCTTATATTTGAGATATATAAATTCTACATACTTTAATTTATATAAGTATTTAATCTATCTATTATATAAAAACCTATGAAAATAATATTGTAGTCATGATAATTTCATGATGGAATTGTTATTTGTTTACTAGTAATATTGTTCAATGATACTACGATTGCACGAGTGTTTCTTGACAGAACTGTTGCACTAGGCCGGTATTTAAAGTCAATTCTTATATTTAAAACTGTCTTAAGTACAGTCTTAAGATGTCATAAGCCAATCACAGACTGATATTCATAATCGGTTCTTATGTTAAGATCATGCAAAATCATCTTAGTAATGTCTTAAGATGCTAATATAGCTCTGGATTAGCTTATGACATCTTAAGACTGTACTTAAGATGATCTTAAATACAAGAACGATATGAGCAATATGCATAGTTCTTGTTTTAAGACCATGTTTTAAATAATGTCTTAAGATGCTAATGATTCTCTGATAGATTCATAACATCTGAAGACCGTACTTAAGATGATTCTAAAATGTAAGAGCCAACTCTATGAGCCAACTTTATGAAATAAACTCTATGAAAACCAGTACAAAGCATATAGCATATATTAGCATATTATGAAATTACTTAAGACAGTCTAGGAGTAAAAACGAATTATAAATACCGATCTAAGGTATATTCAGAAACACTACTTGAGTGGCCCTATTATTTTATCCTTTTATCCTCACCAAATGTTAAATATTTATAAAATGATACAAGCACTTGAATGGTATTTCTAAACAAATCTCCAATGATATAATGTATTGTATCCATAGCAAAAAAAATTTACTAAATTTTATTAAATATTTATTTAAATACTACTAATGAAATATTTACTTTTACAGTAAATAAATATATATTTAAAATAAAAAATTATACTTAAATTAAATAAATATGTGTTTACATTAATAGTAAATATTTCGTTAGTATTATTCAAACAAATTTTCAATAAAATTCAGTAAATCTGTTTCAGTGCAATGATACTACAATCGCACAAAATTCATTGGACGGAACTGTTGCACATTTATACTACTGATAGTTATATCATACAATACATTAATGAACATTATTCTATGATATTATATATTCAACAGTAAATTTTCCGTTAGGTGCAACAGGCGTACGTGATATTACTACGACTTAATTGTTCAACAAGTTACATTAAAAAAAAATCATATTTCGCTTCAAATCTCTCGGAAGAATAGAACATAAGGGATTTTCGCAATCTAAAATACCGTCGGAATCCTTACGGAATCATGCTTACTGAAATTATACGTTGATCACAATTCTTACAAAGCACAGCGTAACATCAAACGATCGACAAAACTCTGATCACAAGAATCCGTGTTAACGCGAATTAACCAATAACTTCTGGCGATAACCCGTTGGTTTGGTCGACATTCCCCAACATTCGCGATAGAAATTCGCGCACGTCGTGCATTCTCGACGGACGAAATTCGCGATTACTTATGCAACGATCCAGAATCGATACAACTTTGATCAAAGATGAAACTGTTATGGCGACCGTTCGGCCAATCTGCGCGCGCAATCTCGAAATTAAGAATACTTTGAAATATAAGTAACAATCGAACATGGTTCCTACGTGTTTCTTAGCAAACGGTGATCAACTGCATCTTATTCGATGTTTTCTACATAGATTCTGATTGATACGTGAAAAATTACGTATATAATTTATAAGACATAAGAGAAGCGGGATATTTTGAAATGTCAAATTGGCGCGTGCAGTTCACTTCAATGATCACACTCACTCTAGACTGCTTTTTCATGCTAACACTTGACGCTCATTTTCAGCGTCAAAACAGATCACGTGATCAAAATTGATGCTTGGTATTTGTCAATTTTAATCACGTGACCCGTTTTGATGCTCGAATCGAGCGTCGAGCGTCGGTATGAAAATGCAGTCTAAGGCTGCATTTTAGTCATTGGCTGCGTTTAGCAAAACGTTTATTTTGTAACTGGAAGTTTTCTTCGCGCTGATTGGGTCATGCTTTTAGATCAAGAGGAATGGTCCTATCTCAGCAGAGAATCATAAAACGGTTGCAAAGCTGTTGTGTTCTGCTGAATGCAGCCATTCTAAAATCACGGTGCGACCAATCAAAACTTAGAGCATGTTAGTTCATGTAGTCATCAATAGATGTCTCTATCCGTTCGATAATGAACAACAAATGTATCTTTCTTCATAGCGTACGAGATTAGTTAAGCGTATTCTAACCTTAATTCGACATACAACATTATTATCAAAATTTACCTTTGTGCCATATAATTTGAAAGGACGGATTGAAGGTACATGAAAGTTTATTACTTAGGGAAGCAAAAAAAATATTAAATTAAATAATTATCAAGAAAATATTAAACTAAATAATTATCAAGAAAATAATTATCTTCCGACAGTTCTAACTTTATATGATGATTTGATTGTTTATTTAAATTTTCCCATGGGAGACAGAATTGAAATGAATATGTTAAAGAATATAAACGACTCTCGTGAGCAACAATTAGAGAAACTGAAGAACTTTACTGATACAATTAACGAAGAAATTACCAATATCGTTGGAATGTTAGGTTGGACAATGGAGAGCATAATGGACGTGGTAAGTAACCTGGATATCTTTTTCTTGGCTATATTATTTTTAACTATTGCATTTATGTAGGACAAGGAATATTTCATATGTCCGTATGATCCATCCCACCGGTTAACAGAAGCCTCTCTCAATGATCATCTTGTCTCTTGTCAATGGAAAGCTGAAGGTTACGGAAAGCTAGATGTCCCATTATCAGAACCAACTCTACCAGAGGATTCACCATTCTGTATAAAGTTTGGTAAGAAACTTCTCTAGGATGAGAACTTTAAATCTATTAGAATTATATTAATTTCTTATACCTCCCTGAAATGTTTGTTGTAGATGAGCAACTGCAAGAACAAGTTCTCTAAAATCATAGCGATTGTATGCATTTGTATATTTTTTAAATGATAATGAAATTTTTTCCAGCAAGTTATGATTGTTATACTTGTGGCGCAGAATCAATATATCCTTTTACATATCCTTTATTTAATATTTTATAATCACAATATTGCAAAGACATTTGTAATCTAATAATTGTTCATATAATTTTTCTATTTAGTATAATTGAAAAATAACTGTACAACTGTTACTTCAAAATAGCAAGAAACTTTTATTGTTTTATCTTTTATGATTGTATTGTTACAACTATATGAAAAAAATAAATTCTTAACACTGATAATAGGTATGGGTGAGCGGTTAGTACCGCGTACATCTGATAGGATTGTCATAGATTTCACCAGCGATGAAAGAAAAGCACTATATGACTACGTCATCGCTAATACCGCAAAGCCAGACATTGGAGAAGACATTACAAATATTAATAATTTGTGAGTTTTTAAAATTTAAACTAATATTTATAATTAATGTATGTGATGTCTATGCTAATGTGTAAATATATATGATGTACTCTTATATTAATTATTTATGGATATCGTAAATTGTTTTTCTAGGGAGCCACAAGAAAAAGAAGATAAAAAGTTATCATTTTTGGAATTGTTAATACAAGAGCGAAACTTGAAAAGGCGTCGAGTAAAGCATAAAGGCGTTCATACAAACAAAAGATCTTATATTGAAATTCTCAGAGAAGTGATTAATCAACAAATGGAAATATTTGTAGATTATGTCTCTGAACAAAGTAATTCTGGACATGTAACAGATGTTCGCAACACCGAAACAGATGATTTAAATTATGAACAAGATAGAACTGAACGCTTATACAAAGTATTTCATTCTTCCCGTAACAATGATGAATATAATTCTAGAGAAAAAAATGGTCATCACCACAAGAAAAAAAGAGAGCATTCAGAAGAAAGAAATTATCATCGATCAAGAGAACGAGATAGACAAAAAAGATATTTGGATGAAACAGACAGAAAGCACAAGCATGAACATAGAAATACAGAAATTTCATCGCATTCGAGAGAACAGAAGTCGCACAAAAAAGACAAATATCAAAGCAAAGACAAACACAAAAATAAATATCATGAAAAGAAACATAAATCTGGAGATCGCGATAAATCATCAGAGAGACATTCAAAGCATAGTGATCATAAACGTGCGCGAAAAAACAAAAATAAAGAATACTAGCTGTGAACTAATTATGAAAATCACGAGAAAAATGAAATTTATTTAATGATTCATGTATTCGAAGCCATAATCATAATTAATATGATAATACGAATCTTACACTATTAGAATTTGCTTTGTGAAATGTTGTATATATATATATTTTATTAGCTTGAATGAAACTCATTTTTTAACTTAAAAATTTTATTTATTCTATCATAGATTGTATTCGATTCTTGTGCAAATACAAGTGAAAATTTATATATAGATATATTAGAGTAAGGGGCATAGGATAATAATTGGACTGAATAGAGTATATATTAATAGTTTAGTAATAGAGAAAACTCTCTATTTGGTTAAATCTATCCATTGACTTTTCTAGATTTTTGTCATGTAATTTGTTTGAATTATTTATAATGCTTGCATTTGTGATTTATTTTTGTTTTAACGACTGTTGTATCTTGAAATTTCTTTCGCTTAGGAAGTTTCTTTTGTTTCTTAGATTTGTTCAAAGGTTCCTCTTTTAATTTATTAGTACTGACAGAGTTGCAGTTATGCAGTTAAGCAATTTGCAATTTTCGTACATCATAATATGATTTCTTTGACCAATCTCCACATAAAAATTCTGTAAGAAAAAGAATTTTATTATTGATTCAATTAATACAATGAATCAAATATAAGTATTAAAAATTTTATTTAATTTTTACAATATTTTTTATATTGTATTCAAAAATTGATATTATCTTAGGTATTATTGTAGGAAGTGACCGATTAGTAGAAAACGCTGTTATAGAATAGTGCATTATACTGTCGTAATCATATAGTAATCTATAATTAGTCACGATACTATTATTTAATAGCTCGAAGTTGAATTCATCTTCTGTAAGAATCATTTATTAATCCCCTTTTTTTAGTATTAATTTACATACTGTATTGATTACCCTTTCTCATATTATGTGTATCTGTTTTCCCATATTATGTTGATGTACTCGTCGCGATCTGGTCTCATATGTTCATGATATACACCTAAAGTATGTAATATTTCATATATTGAGTGTCCACTGTGTGAAAGCATTCCTTCACGTTTAAATTTAGAAAACTTGGCCCATAAACGTTACATCCTATATCAAAGTAACCCACATCATGACCTGTGATATTGACCCAACTACTTTTTGTTGAAAGTTCTGTATATCATCAATACGAACGAATTTAATGCATGTCTTCGATATTATCATTTGTAATGCAATCTCCAGCATAACGAATTTTAGCAGCTTCTTAACTACATCATTTTCGTAACATTTGTAGCGGTCCTATTATCCAAGGATTAATAAGCTACACTGAATATGCATTAACGTTCGTAACAAACCAACTATGCAATAAAAGCACCAATGTTAGAGAGAACAAGCCACGAAGACATTGAGCTTTCAGCTGCATCTTTCTCGAGCGAATTACAAGCGTGAACTGATGTTTTATCGTCAGCGTAAACTACAATAATTACATTAAAACTGACCCAGCGTGTATCGCAGTTGTATTAGAATTCTTTTCACAGATCCAATGGTGAATAACACGTTCGAGACATCTTTGTAAGTAGATTGAATTAGGGTACCGTTGTTTAAAAAAGAATAAATATAGCAATTGCCAGTGAGAAACCTAGATCGATTAGTCATATCGCTGGTGTAACTTTTATTGCAACAAGTTTTGTCTCTCATGGAATTAAATTTAAATAGTATTTTATATTGCGTATTAACATTATGAGAAATATCCTTGTAAAAGACAATCCTATATATACATCAGAAAGTAATATTTTTATCTTAAATTTTCATTTATTATTAAAATTATATTAATTGATGTTATCTTCGTCATATCATGGTAATTTAGTTTGTTTAGAAACAAGTACGTTTTATCGTAAGAAAAAATTATAAAAATTATGGTGTGTGTAAATTATATTCCATGACGATTCTATTTTTTATTCTCGTTAAATTAACACTGTACAGCATATAATTAATTTGTTACGCGGCGATAGGGATTGTGGGATGATTATAAAGAAGTGTCTTATTGAAAAATATTTTTTTACCATAAAATAAATCATATATAAGTATGAGGGATTTATAATATATATTATATTCGTGTATAATGTATTTTTAATTCAGTTTTCTTTATAAAAAGTTTCATTCTTTTTATCAAGCGACATAGCAATGCTGCTGATTACAATACGTTAAAGTCTCAAGAAGGCTCTACATTAACAGAGGAGAAAAATGGAATGCAAGTATTAAATAACTATAGTTTTCACATATTATCCTTCTCACATTCAATAATGTTTTTTGGTTGTAGGTATGGCATTGGATTTTAAAAAATTGAAAAACTTAGAGTATTGCATGAAAATATTACAAAAATCTATAAATAGAGGTTTAAATAACAAATTAGATGTAACATTATAAAATTGTATAAATGCACCAATTAAAAATATATAATCTGTAAGGAGCTACTTTTTAAAACTAGGATTTCTATAATTTTTCGAAATTATTGGAAGAAAAAAATTATCAACACTACTTCATAATTATAAGAATCGACTGTGAATACCAGCTTATATTCTTTCAAAGATATAATTTTTTTATAATTTTTTTTATAATTTTAAAATTTTCTTTATAATAATTTAGTCATTTTTTAGACGACTTTGTGCTTTCTGGCTATATATGCATATTATCTTTTACAGTAGCAATTTTTAAATGTAGCAGGATTCGTTTCATATCAATTTTCAATTTAGCACGGATTCGCATCAATTTTTCAACACTACGACTTTATCAACAGTATCGATAATGTGATAGTAGTTCACATTGTTTTATAAAAATGATGTTGGTGCCGTTAGTGACGAAAGCTTTCAAGAGTCACCGTCCTGTGTCACTGTGTATCACAAGAAAGGCCTGAATGTTGGATGTGGCCGCTCTCAGGTTTCTCTTTTTTTATGTATATATATACAGAAAATATTTTCAAGATACGAGCTACATTACATTTTATACTATTGCATTTTGCAAACTAAACAGCTCGTTTTCGTTTCATTTTGTTCTCACCAATTCTCTTTGATTCTCACTTTCATTATATGCGTATAATATAATTAACGTTTCGGTCATTTATATTTGACACATGTCAATGTGTCGTGAAGTTTCCGTTTTATCGCATGCGCACATAATATCAAGATAAAAAGCGCATTTTTTGATATTTTTAGATTTGTTTCTGTGGCTAAACTAGTGTATACTTTTGGAACTTAAAGTAAGATAAATGTATGCTTGATATTTGGCCAAAGCGAGAAAGAAAGTTCTAATGCAGTACAGTTAACAGTATAGCATAAGAATAAAAAACAAACTTTTTTTTACATTATTAATACATCACAAAATGACGAAATATGAAAGTTCCAAAATGAAAAGGTATGAGATTTTGAAGCCCATTGGTGAGGGATCTTTTGGACAAGTGTATAAAGCTAGAAAGCGTGTAGATGGTGAATTTGTGGCTGTTAAAATGATAAGGAAGGTACATTGACTTGCTATATGAAACAAGTAAGATTTATAAATAACTTGTCCTGCTTCATGACTAATACCTTGATATATTTTGCAGTGTGGCAGATCACCTTCGGAACTCAAGAGTTTGCGTCAAGAGTGCGAGATTCAACGTTATCTGCAACATCCAAATATCGTGCAAATGTTAGATTCATTTGAAACAGAAAATGAAGTATGTCGAATCTGAAAAAAATTATGTTTATAAGTAAAATATATTTTAGAGAGTTTGTAAAATATCTGATTTAGATTGTGGTTGTAACAGAATATGTAGATAAGGTATTGAATGACATACTGGCCAAGGAAGTTAGATTGTCTGAGGAAAGAGCACAAGTAATAGCTTGTGATTTAGTATCTGCGCTTTATTATTTACATTCAAATCGAGTAATGCACAGGTTTGTATCTCTAATTACAGACAAAGAATAAGGCTTATAATATTGAATTATAATAATTGATATTATTAGAGATCTGAAACCACAAAATGTTCTGCTGGAAGCAAATGGTATAACTAAACTATGTGACTTTGGATTTGCTCGTAGTATGAGCACTGGTACTCATGTGCTTACTTCAATAAAAGGCACACCATTATACATGGCCCCAGAACTTGTAGAAGAATACCCTTATGATCATAATGCTGATTTATGGTAAGTGTACATAAAGCCACATAAATATTTTAAATGTTTATTATTTATGATTTATGTAGAAAGTATAATTAATTAGTCTTATAATTAATTGTTTACTTTCAGGTCTTTAGGTTGTATAGTTTACGAATTGGTGGTAGGTTCTCCTCCATTTCAAACTTACTCGATTTTGCATTTGATTAAATTGATTAGGTTTGAAGAAATAAAGTGGCCAGATTTCATTTCTTCAATTTGCAAAAGCTTTTTACAGGTAAAAATATTTATTGTGTGGTATTTGTTGTATATATTATTGCATATATACATTTATCTATACATTTATCACATAGAGATATTTATTAATTTGCGAAAAGACATTGTGAATATCATACAATAGTTTGTTATTATAATTTTAAATAAGTCGTTACTATTTCAATTTTAGGGTTTACTTCAGAAAGATCCTTCTCAACGATTAACTTGGCCCGCTCTTCTCCAACATCCATTTGTCAAGGATCGAATTGTAATAGTAGATGGCACCGTACCTACTCCATTCACAAATCCGCTATCTGCGAGTCAGGCAAGAGCAAAGCAGCAACAATTACAAAGTTTAGCGATGCGTGCTGCAAATCAATCCAAGTATAGTGTTAATTTTAATTATTCTTTGAAAGGGATACTCTACTATAATACACATAGATATTAATTTTTTTTGCGGAATTTTTTATGAAGAACCTATAAAATTCATTGATATCAGGTTTTTCTCTAAACAATATGTAAGAATTTTTTATATAAGAAGTGAAAATTATCATCAGACTACTTTAAAATGATCGATGAAAAAAAAACCTTTGCTCATGGCATCCGTGATTGAACCAGTTGTGCTCGGCTGAAACAAAAAATTCAAAATGATTGTTAATTAATATGTCTTTTTATCTATAATAAGTACCAGAATGAAAGAAAAATATTGAAAACTAAAAAAACGACGTCACTTTAAAAATTAAGTTTCGATATGAAATTTTACAAATTTTTTATATCTTTGAAAGGTTGTAAAAAGTAAAAATAAAAGAAAAAAACGATATTTTAATGTAATCATGGTAATGTAATCAGAGACGATAGCAATACAGGCGTTGAAAATAACAAGTTCATTCTCATGGGCTCACTTAGTCAAATCGATTTTGAGATATCATGGAAGCCAGTTTGAAAAATACAATATTGAGAAAAATTTGCACGTGTTCAGAATTTTGCATGCAGTTTACACTGAGAAAATTTTCACTCACTATTAATCAATTAATCTAGGATCATAGACGGGACTCTCTTCTTGCTCAAACTATTATTTCCTTCCTATGATTGACTCTTGCTTAGCGAACTCATTCGAGCGTCGCTCCGAATAGCTGCTACGAATATCGTTTTGTGAATGGACGTATATCTTTGCTTGCTGTCTAATAATTGCTTCCATAATACTCATTAGGAGAATAGCAAAAGGCCTTTATTAAATATTATTACTACTAAGAAAGTGGTAAATTCTACAAGTTTTGGTCTTAAATGAATATGCTTTGGAACAAAGTCCAGATTGATGAATTTAAAGATTTATTATTATTCTGCTTCTAAATATCTTAAGGTCAAGATTCTTTATATTTTGAAAGATCCTATTCTTTCTAAAATAACGTCACACGAATCTTTGTCGAAATATATCTACTGAGACTATTGTGCGTCGTTTTTCCCACTCGTTAATCTATCCCTTCCTGCCGCAGTAACTTTGTAAGTTTTGTTGAGTAAATCCTTTTGCACACATTTTTTATAACATATACTTGCAAAAAATGCAAAAAGAATATTCGATTTATCCGTTACAATAGAATGCCACCTTAATGTACACACACACACACACACACACACACACACACACACACACACACACACACCTAATTAACATTTTTCATGTAGAGTTGTGAAGAAAGCAATGAAAAAATTACAAGAGCAAGAGAGAAGACATTATGAGTATCGACAACGAACATGTATTTCACAACCGGGTTATCTGATGCCTCCTGCTTATTGTCATCATATGATAAATCACTGTCAAGCATTGCGTCGCAGTGAACCAAGTGGCACTGATTCCAGCGCTAGTATTGATGTACTCTTAGGAAATCTCAGTCTTAGGGCGTCTCTGAAAAGTGATCTTTTAGCTGCAGATCACGCTTTATGTCAGAGTGACTATTCACATAATGTAGACATGCAGCACAATTTTTCAATACAAGATGATTACTCAAAACCTGTTCAAACACAAATGGATTATAATTATTCTGTACGACAGTTGAATAAGGAAACGTATCACACCAATGCTCAAGGTGATGGAATCAATGTAGGTCAACAAATCGAAAAATCTTCACACATAGATCAAATTGTACATGGCGATGGTGATTGCAAAAGCTGCTTGAGCATTGATTATGAACAAGAATTTGGTGAGAGAAAATTGACTGAAAAACACACGAGATTGCCAGATTGGGATCCAAGGGCAGTAGAAAGACCAATTGAAAACGAAGAATGGATTGCATTTTTACAAAGATCAATGGAAGAAGTTATGGAGGGTGAGATTGACTCATTATTGCAACAAAATTGCGTCTCGGTGTTCGTTTCTCCTTTAAGAAATCCAGCGGCTGGTTGTAGAGTTGTCGAATATGTAACTTGTTTATTATCATTGCCGTTTACCGTGTCAGTTAGTAAAGAGAATCTCAAGAAGATTGAACAAGTTTATTTAGATGTGAGAGTAGTACCAAATCTCGTTTATGCCATAAAACTATTAATGTCGGAACGGTCCGATAATGAATTGAATGCGACAAATACAGTGATCATGGGAACGAGGTCAGCATCTTCTTTATCCGCCGATGAACTTCAAGCACTCGAATGTGCGATACTAATTCTTTGTAGATTGGTTTATATCGAGAATCAATTTCTCATGCAATTTTGCGACGCTATTTACATCGTGAGTGGAATGCCACTTTTACAGCAATTATTAACTTTAGAAAAAAGAAAAGCAAGAGTCGTTGCAGATCTTGTTGCTATTTTAAATAACGTTCTACGATCTCAACCTGAAAATGCCGAGCTTGTGGAACAAGTTGTGCTGCGTACAAAAACACCCGGTGAGTAAATTATTTTGTGAACTATGTTACGTCATTTTATCGTAATTTTTATTACGAATTTACATTGAAGTTTTTTGAAGGAGCTTCGGTGGAGCAGCTCAACAAGCTTCTCAATCATCGACAAACTGTTTTACGAGCAAGAACGTGTACTATGATCAGATTGCTGGGTAGATTTTGCTGTAGAGCGTTACAACAGACTTGGAACAAGTCATTAAGAGATGCCATGGAAGGCTTAATCGAGGATGAAGATGAACACGTCCGTCATGTAAGTCAACCACAAATACAGTATATATTTTTACGCAATATTTTGTATAATGCGTAATAAATATTATTTATATATTTTTAGGCAGCGGAGGAAGCTGTAAATGAATTGAAACAATTAACGTATTATAATTAGAAAAAACCTTGTCGATTTAGTGCCTTAAGATGGAATAAGCAGATTGTTAGGGACCAATTTTGCTATTGTTGTTTGATAAAAATCTTATAATGCCGCAAAATTAAATACTTTATTTTTTAACAGACTGATAATTACATTTAATTGTATTTAAGAAATAAAATATGTGTGATATTTTTATAAATTCATTGATAAAATAATAAATGTATTTTAATCTAAAAATATGAAAATGTATTTTATATATATATATATATATATATGCATATATATCCATACTTTATTATACTATAGAATCCAATTATTTAAAAATATGAATTTAATCAAATAGCCATTCTATAGAAATCTCTTCAGAAGATTCGGAAGAATGGCTACTGTTTCGACCGTCACATTGTTCTTTATACATTGCTTGCACTTTGGCCACATCCTTTTTACTGAGTCCGTCTCGCTGACCAAGTTGCACCTTTTCTTTCTATGAAAAAGCATAAACATAAACGTTGAGAACAAACTGAAATCAATAGGAATATTGCGAATGCCACACGATTATTACCTTCGGCGTAATAGTAGGTTCTCCATTCTTGGAGAATGCGTGGGAGCTGTAGTGCATGATACTCTTGTAATCATAGCCGATACCATAATCGGTGACAGTGCGATTGTCATATTTGTTGAAGTTATGCTCTTTACCTGCAAAAGTTCATTAAAATTTTATTTATGCGTTATAAGAGTCATGCGTTATACAATCCATCCTAAGAATATCTCAGTTGACACCGTTTTGACTCTGATATGAAGTGTTCAAGTATTGTTCAATAAATAGTTTCAAAGACCATTTTAAACATGAAAAATTATCGAAGTTATTAAGAAATATATGATCTTATAATTGAAGAAATAAGAAATCAATATAAATTGATTACAATACAAACACATTGTCAACATTATTAATTGTGCGTACCCAATTTGATGTTCTCCCAATGTATGGTGACCCACTCGTCTCGATTCGCGGCGCTCTGCTGATGGTAAAAGCCTAAGGCATGCATGAGCTCGTGCACGACAACACCATGATGAATGCATCCTGGATTCTGTAGATTCAATACTTGTCCGTGACCGTGACGACCCACCAGGGACCAGCATCCTGAATCTTTCGCTTGTATTGTCACGTAATCGTCATCAGTATCTTTGTAAGGTCGAAAACGCAAGCAAGTTCTTTCATGATACTCCTGCATGGCTTCTTTTATCAATTTAATTTGATCGCGATCTATAAATGTTAATGAATTTTTAGAAACTATTAAATTTTCTGAATCAAAACTAAATTTTTAAGAGTATAACAAGTCATTAATGATACACACACATAACAACACAAATAACATAGTAACATTAATCTGAGTTTAAACGAATTTCTTTGACTCTTTTTAGTTCTACTTTTGAAAAGAGATAACGATGCAAATAATCTAAGGTAAAAATTAATTAACGTTAGCAAAATCGCTCGTGAATCTAAATGTAATGGATGATATAATATTAATTAGAAATATTTAAAGCAATATTATTTTGTTATCGCAATTATACAGAGAAAGACGAAGAATTACCAAAATCATCTTCTTGTATAAAATAAGGCACGACACCGCCGGGCCATCGTGCTGTAGCGTCTAAAAGACCATTTTTCCATGGACTATCCATTGGACTATCTGGATGAATCATTATATCACCTTCATATAAACCGCTCAATTCCCAAACATTTTGTATATTATTCGGACTCCAAGATTTTATGTTATTAGCTGGAAGAGAAAAAATATAAAATAAGATTTAACGAAGCGCTTTTCAATCATTATGCTTATTAAAAATAAAACGGTCTCAAATAAAATCAATTTTTATTTCAAATCTTGAATAGCTGCGAATCTGTCAAATTAATTACCAATTTTCTCATGATTGTGATCATGATCGAAAACTCCATTGAATCGTGGGTCAGGCGGTATAGAATGGCCATGGGATCCACGATGACTTTTGGCTGGTAGTCCCGAACTGACGCTGATTACTGCGAACAATAAGATTATTCGTATTGGAGCCATTGCCTGCTTTTGTCTTGAATTAGAATACTGAAAGTCTGACACAACAAGGTGCCGTTTCTTTATTTATATACGAAATTCTTATCCACCACGCTCATACTAGCGGAATTTTTTAGATATGCAAATACAAAATAAAGTTTATCTCGGGGGATTTGTGAAGTAAAAAGCGTGCAATTACGGATGAGGATGTTTTATCTCGGCTTTTCTTTAATTTGATTTCTTTATTATAATATTAGTGTAGTTAGTTTTGGTGTCTGATCAGCGACATTAATAATCATCGTCATATTTTGTGTTACTTGTTACTTTAAGAATTATTTAGGTCGAAAATACAAATTATAATCACGAACATAGTCTGAATATAAATTGCGCAGCTTATCTTCCCACTGACTGTTGCGACCTAATAGTATCAGAAAATGGGTCTCAAGCTCCGGTAGAATTATCACATGTTATTATGGTGTACATTGAGACAATATATTTACATAAAGGAAGGAAGCTACTTAGATACACAAAATAGATACAAAGTAAGTCTTACCACCAAGTCCAGTACAATTAAGTCTTGCCAAATTATTTCGATATATACGGAAGAAATTTAAAATACCTTTTTGTGTATGTGTATATACACACACACACACACACACACACACACACACACACACACACATATGTATATATATATATATGTATGTATGTATATATTTTAATTTTTGTTTACACATTCTTTAATTAAATAATTTAGTGATTAAACTTTGATTTAAAAATTTTTTTAAAGAATAAACTTAAGAATAGATAATAAACTTTTCCAAGAAGTTTGATTAATAATTTTTCAATCTCTTATTAATGATTAAATTTCTTAAACATATAATTAAATATATATTTAATTTATAGTTAAAAATGTTAAATATATTCAAGAATTTGATAGCTTAATATTTCAAGAGAAAACATTACTGTATGTTGATTTAATAAATACACATTATAAGCAATGTACGTGTACTATTCTGTAATAAGTTGAATATTAGATAAAACTATTAGGTGTTGGAATTAATTCGTAGCGTTTTTTAATGAAAGAATGTTATTTATTTCACATGAGCATTAAAAAATACATTAATGAAAGTACTTCCCATCACTTGTAAAACGCTACGAATTAATTCCAACACCTAATATTAATAAATCATCTCTATTCTTTTACAATAATTTATAAAGAAAAAAAATATCTGCAAGAGTATGTAGAAAAGCAAATACTTATTTTCAATTATGTTTTACATCCAAAAATCTTCAGTTATAATTTTAATTCTTTGTTCTTTACATAATGCATCCGTTATAAAATATAAACATAAAATATCTCCATTTTCGATCAGTATGAAAAAATATGGCATGATTTTTCTTCTTTAATTCGCTTGGCAGATTTATCACCGTTCTGAAAACGAACAACACGGTAGATTCTACAAAGTAATGTCGAGAAGAAGGCGCCTGATCGAATCTCCGGCCCCAAGGCGACGACGATCTATGGATGTGGGTCAAAATGATTCGGTAGCCTGCCGCGTAATTCAGTACATCGGTATATTATCTCCGAATCATTCCGTGCCTTTCCCTCCGGACACCTCCGTCTTCACCGTGTATCCGAGGCCCGTCTGCAGTCTCCGTCTTCACTCGGGCCCGGGTACATTCGAGGCGAGAAAAAAAGGCGTGCAATTATAACAGCACGAAATTAACGATAGTGGCCGCACTTTGTGGCCGCACGCGTTAATGGCGAAAACGGCAAAAATTAGTAATAATAACGATACATAGATGTACATTGCTAATAACAGCTGATATATTATGAATTAAAAACAGAGAATACGGGAATTACAACATTATTTTAACGTGAAAAGAAACAATACTCAAAATGGTGCTAATCATTTGTAGATAATTATGCGAAAATAAATATTCGAAAATGTAAATTGACAAGAACAAATGTAAATTTGTATGAATCAATGATATCTGTAAATAGTTTTGATTCAGATCAATCGTTAGCGTTAATTAAAAAAATTACTTTATGTTTGAAGAAGGATACTGTCAAAATAATATCAATTTTCTTTATCAATTTTTGAACTATAATAATATTTATTATAGTATACATTTATACTACATGCTGTACATTTAATTCAAGGAATTTACCTGATTTTTATTTAACAATACGATGTTGAATACTATTAAAGTAGATAATTTAGAATTGGAAACAAAGCTGAATACGAGGTACAGATATCTATTAAATCTCTTATTTCTAATTTTCACACAATTCTGAATTTTTTCAACATTTCAATATTATTTAATATAACTTGTTTATACATTGACAAATTTACTAGTTACCATCTTCTAACAAAATTCATGTAGATTTTATTTATCTTCACTTAAGAAAATAAACAAGAAATGATGCTAAATATCTACAAAAGAACTACAGTAACCGAAAATTTCAAATGAAATATTGAGAAAAAGTATACGAAATTTTTATTTAAATACTACAATATTAACTAAATATTTATTTACAGTAAATAAATATTTACTCAATAAGAAAATGATAGTTAAATCAAAGTAATGTTTCTCGTAACATATATATATATATATATATTAGGTGTTGGAATTAATTCGTAGCGTTTTACAAGTGATGGGAAGTACTTTCATTAATGTATTTTTTAATGCTCATGTGAAATAAATAACATTCTTTCATTAAAAACGCTACGAATTAATTCCAACACCTAATATATATATATATCTTCATTTTTAGTTTAGTGTTATTTATAATAAATAAATAAATTATTAAAATTTAATACATTTTTTCAATGTACTTGGGCTCGTACATTTCTAAAGCGAACGCCGTTTTTACGTCTTTTCTTTCCACACACATTCTACGGGTCCGAGACTCGTCTTTAGACAAAATTGTCGCGTGATTCGCGAGCGTCTGCAGAATCGACTCGCGAACCGGTCTAGACGTTCATTAGATAAAAGCTCCGTTTTAATATGCGGATATACAAAATGCCATGTATGCAGAGTCGTACCCGAAAATCTCGCAGGTAGAAAATCGAAGACAAGGCCAATGACCGAAGCGTTCCAGATTCGAGCTCCTCCGTAGCCCAAATTCTAACCGGACTTTTTGAAACCGCAAGAACAGAATGACTTTCATGGTTGTTATGGGAAACTCTCATTCTATGATCGATTATTTCGGTCCCCGGTTTCTTTTCAACTTGTTTTTCTAAATCATTCTTTTTTGGAAATGTCTATTGGGTATATATATCTCATATTCTATTTCCGGAGGTTGTTTTCTTAGTTTGACCAGAAAATTGTTTTCTACAAAAACCTAATCTTTTACAGAAAAGTAGAAAGAAAAATGTGTAGATAATGTGAAGAGAAAAAAATTTGTACATCTGAGAAAAATTTCGGGTTAAAAATGAAGTCAAGTAGCACAGCAGCGTCTACATATTTATTTAGCGCTTTGTTAACGCTTTGTATAAGGCACTGTGTGGCACTATTTGAAAGACGAAACTAGAAGATTCTATTAATTCTTAATTAGATCTCAATTAGATCATATCAAAATTCTAATCTCAACTAGAATTATAGTAGATTAAACAGAAAATTCTAACTTGTCCAAAAAATTCTGATTTTCAATTAGAATTCCAATTAATATAATCAGACTCTTTCCAACACGACAACCATGTGCGACCGTAGCACCGAATTCTACCTGCTTCATGAGCTTCTAATCTCTTTTTTTGATATTGATTTTGAAGACGTCCTAATTTACAATTTGGTAAAAATAAAACGTACAAGAATCCTTAAAATATAAAATGTGTGTCTTTTACAGAAAACAATTTTTTAAATATCGCATTTTTCCGATTTTTTTAAAACGAGTATCTTCTTGATGACATTCGATGTATTTACGTTTAGCAGTCAGATTTCTTTTATATTTAAAAGAAAAAAATTTTTTTTTATACATTAATTACACGTAATATATTACAATATATTTTAAAATTAAAATAACTTATTTCTTTAAGAATCATTTATTTTTCTTTCGCAGTTTGCCAAATAAAATTTCAATGGTAATGGAAGATAAAAGATAAAATATTAAAATTTTGTTTCCTTTATATAATAGATAATTATATAATAGATAGGTATTTATTTCCTTATTAAGATTCATTTCAAATTTCAAAATATCTAAAGATTCCTCTATTAATAAACATTTCATATTTTCGATGATTACTGAAATTCATCATACTTACGTCAATATTATAGATCTATTTTCCGTCGAATGCTGCGAAACGAGAGCGGAGGTGTATAACCACGAAAGAATCATGAGAAAACAAAGATCGAAATATTCGCACAGATAACAACGCAAATGAGTGTATTAGCTCAAGGATACTACGCAGCACGTCATCATTGTCGTACTATCGTCGGAATCATTATACAGGGTGAATTTAGTGTGGCGTATGCAGCACGTGACTTGTCTAACGAGCGCGATTAGGCCAGGCGAATGCCTGGTGGCGCAAGAAACTTGAAAAATTTCTAACGTTCATCGGTCGCATTAATAGTTCTTTGCTCCCAACGCGCGAGCCAAGCCAGACGATAGTCATTTAACGATCGTTCGCTGCGCGCGAAATCTCTTGCGAATGCACGTGCTATTCCACGTGGTCGCAGGTCAATGAACCGCGGTCTCTCTTTCCCGACGTGGGAGCATTCCGTGCTTTTACCCCATGCCATTTCTAATATGCTCGAGAATGTAAATGCGCGACACGAGACATAGTTTTCTGCAGAGATGAGCGCAACGACGCTAACGAATAAGGACTCCTTGAAAATCGCACGTCAAACATTGCGAATAAACTGCACTGAAGAAGAGTTTGCGTTAATTGAAATTCTGGTTGAAAATAGATAAATCAAAATTTGTCTGTTGAATCTATTATATATGATTCTACTTGAGATAATCAAAATTCTAATTGATATGATCAGAATTTTCTAATTCGTCCACTTTCAATTACAAATTTTTCTCAGTGTGTAATTAATTGATCAGGAAGTTTTGGGGCAATTTTACTTTTATCTATACCTCGATTGAAAGCATTCGAAAGTAATTCTTCAAAAAAACAGGAGTGACTAATATGCATAGTCATATTCTTATATTTAAGTAAGTTTAGTAAGAAAAATATCTTACAGCCTTAAGATATCATAATGAACAGATTTATATCTTAAGACATTATATTTAAAATAGTCTTGAAATAAATTAAAGAAAGTTAGGGGAAATAGGAGGTTGTCGCGGGATAATTAATGCGCAATAATAATGAACTTTAATAATCGAATTGATTCTAAGGATCGTATGATCTTAAAATAGAAACAATCGACTATAAATATTCACTCGGCCTATTATTCATCACATTTTTTTTGTAATGTCACATTGAGAAAAATGTTCTGATTAAATTTAAAAAATATCATTCTTGCTGGGCCTTTATGTTAATTTAATTAAAATATTTTTCTTAGTGCAAATAAGGCCTTTGCAGAACGCCACGAAAGCTCTGAATGATTATTAGCATCGCAATAAAATAATTTGAATGTGATTCCGTATGATGGTTGTGTAGTATCTCAAAGATCTCGTATTCGACTTCTCTCTGTAATCTCGTTGTCCGTTCATTGAAATCGCTCAATACTGTGTATGTACGTAACCGGTCTTCACCGTGGGGAAGTTCTTCCTGTGAAATTTCACTTGTACAACGTTCATTTAGTTCTTCTCTTTCGTTTTTCTTCTTTTTTTGCGAAAGTTTCGGCTTGCTCGAATTATGTCGGTTTAATAACATAAGTACATGTTTCGTCTTTGTGCCGATGTAAAAGCAACTCTTTCTTTAAAAAAAAAAAAAAAAAAAGAAACAATAGAGATAGCAGAAATACGTAACAATACGATAATTAATTTATGTCAACATGTATTTTTTATTTTAATGTTATTATCTTTTATTTACCGATAATTTGTGGTTTACACTGCCTGAAATTCACATTTTTTAAATACATTGTTTATAATATAGCAAACCTTGAAGATATATTTCAAATCATTTTTATCTGTGATATATCTTGATTAACAGGATGTTATATTTTGTACAAATTACAATATGTGTTATATGAAGAAATATCGGAATAATATCAGCTATTATTGTAACAACTGTCTTCATGCTGATTCAAACGATGATTACCAAATTGACGAATATGAGAGATGAAGCCTGACGTAAAGACAAAATGAAGATATTTTTAGGTTGTTTAACAAATAAGTTATTTATTATTTAACGGTTTCAGTAGACAGAGATCCTATAATAGAGTTTGATTATGATTTTCTCAAAATTTTACGAGAGAGAGAAAGATATAGTTATCCCCAACTTATATTGTCTTTCTCTCTCTCTCTCTCTCTCTCTCTATATATATAATTATGTATATATAGAGGAAAGCTCTCTATTATGAGATAGGCGTCTAATATGAGATAACGGCGTTTCTGTTAAACTAATACACACTATCTATTGATTCCACTATGAATTTATTGCTCTTGGATTGAAAACTATTTAGTAGAAAATTCATTATTAGATCATGCCTCTAGTCATTATAAAAAAAGATTTTAGAATTTGGATGTATTCAAATTTCATTGAGATGACCCTTTAAACATTGTTTATTATTTAATAAATAAATATTTGGCAATAAATATTCATTCTTCATGTAGTGATAGAGTAAGGTCGTAATAATAGAAAAATATGGGATATGTTGAAATTGCTTGATTACAGAAGTTAGATTTGATGATCGTAAAACCGTAAGGCATGGAAATCGTAATGAGATACTCAGGATATTTATAATATGAAATAATCCATGCTTCCATGTAAAAATCGTTGCTAAAGTATAAATGTTATTGTACAATAATAAAAAGAATAATCGAAATAAACATCGAATGCCTATTTCTGCTTGATTTCAATTTATCAGAAGACGAGTTCTAGATATAATGTATCGCATACTCATTTTTCGCGAATTCTGTGTTTGTATTTAAGAAACATTAATTAAAGTTTTTTTTAGTTACAATACTGATATACTTTGCGTTTTACTATCGATTTCTCGGGACATCTCATATTAGGAACACAATTTTTTGACTTTGGGATTTGCTCACTTTTTATATTTTTTTAATTTAAAAAAAATGGAATTAAATTAAATTTTATATAACATTATCTTAAAGCTTATTCCTTTCAAAATGACCTATTATTTTTTTAAATTCTGCCCATAAAGTTTTAGCATTTATCCAAAATGAACTCGGTTCTCATAATAGGAATCTTTCCTCTATTATTAGCTTTTGAAAAATCTAAAAAGTGTCTAAAGCTAAGATTTAAGATTCTTTGCACGAAAAATTATCTTTTACAACAAATTGCATTTAAAAAATGCGTTTCCACTTCTGCACGTCTTTCCCTTGTAAGACTTTTAATTATTTTTTTCTAATTTTTCTAAAAGTTTTGTATTATTATTTTTTAAAACGGGAAAAGAAATATTTTTAAAATTTTGTTCAATCTAAATTTTTCTTGGAAAGAAGTAAGAATTAAATATTTTAACGTTATCGATATTTATTCAAATTAATTTTTATTTCTCGCACATCTCTTATCGATTTTTCGGGATCTCATATTAGGAGCACTTTTTTGACTTTGCGATTTGCTCACTTTTTACATTTCTTTAATTTAAAAAAAAATGGAATTTTAATTAAATTTTATATAATATAATAATTTTATATAATATTATCTTAAAGCTTATTAAATTCCCTTCGAAATGACCTATTATTTTTTTTTAATTCTATTCATAAACTTCTAACATTTACCCAAAATGACCGGTATCTCATAATAAGAGCCTTTCCTCTAATAATTAAGATTTTAGAGTATATAGTATAAGTTGGAACAATATCCCAATTAAAGCGATATTTTTCATAATAAATTATTTATAAGTTTTTAATGCTTAAGTAGCATTATTAGTAAATCGATCTATTAATTTAATTGTGAGGGTATTTCAGTGAGATTATTTATGAATGTATTTCAATTAAGTAGTCTGATAAATCGTATCGGTGCATAGTCTGTAGAACTGATATAATTGCAATGCATTTGTATATTCAAATATGAATATTAGAGACCTACTTTGATCAAAAATAGCTTTCCTTTCTCTTTGTGTTTAAACACTTCTTGGTCTATTTCATTTAATCTAGTATAAATTAGAGATAATACATATACATAGAGACCAATATATGTATACACCTTTCTCTTTCGTAGGACTTTGACAAAATTACTAGTACACTGAGAAAAAAAATTTGTTCACCTAACTAAACACATTTAGTTGTTTGCAGATTTAGTTCATTCAACAAATTTTTTTTAATTGAATTTAACCCTAATCTGTTTATTGAACAGTTTGTTAAGCAAACTATGGTTAAATTCGATTAAATATAATTTGTTGAATTAATGAAATCTGCAAATGACTAAATGTGTTTAGTTCGTTGAATAAATTTTTCTCAATATAATCATTCTCTATTATAGTCTCTAAATAAACCGATTTATTGATTGATATAAGCGCAAATACATTTAGAATACATTTAATAACTTACATCTATTAAATCTAAGTAACGTACATTTATTTATCAATTGATAAGTTAATAATATATAACCTTAACCCAATTTCTAAATTAACATTACCGTAATATGAATTAGGGTCTTATATAAAAATACAATGAACATTCCTGATATATCCTGACATTAATATCTCAACTGTCTACTTTCACGATGGGTCGCGAATGCGAATGCAAGCGGGAACGATGCCTATAATTTCGCGTTTCCTATAATCATTGTTCGCGTCGATTTCGGCAAGTAGCACCGCCTTATTGATCTTCTCCCTGATCTCCCGACATGAAAGCCGAAGTCATAAAGGATGTTTTGGCGCCGCGTATCTCCAGTGGGCTCGGTTCTGGATTCCCCGTGAACCACTGACCCACTGGAACCACTCCGGACCATCGGGACCAACAATGTATTTCGGTAGTGAGTAAACCCGACGAACAGCGCGAACGTCCACGGTTCATCGACCCTGATCGCCATTCTTCTCTTTCTCTTTATCTTACTCTCTTCCCCTCTTTCTTTCTGTCGTTCTCCCCCTCCGTTTCGCCCCCGTTCGCTCTTTATCTCCCTCTTTCTCTTTTTTTTTCTTTCGTCCTCCTGCTGAGTCCTCTCTATCCCTCCTCTCGTCCTCGCCAATGGCGCCCACGGCTTTTAATGCGATCATATCCATTATTGCGATGGACCATCGTATTCACCATTTCGCTACGTGCACTCGCTCCGGCATCGTTGAAGAATGCCAGGCTAGTCGGCCAAGTTGATTTACACAAGCCAGGGTTGATAAAAGACAAATGTTTTTTTAATATAATGTTGTGTTTTCTTTTTAAATATATTTTTAATATTTTCAACATGTTTTAATATCAAAATACGTTTTTTTTTAAATTCTGATACAAAATTAATTTTAACTAATTTTATCGTGAATATTGAATAACAATCAAGAACACGAATCAAGGACACTATTCTTTAAAGATTCTTTGAAGATTACGCTGTAAATATGTATAATCTGCATCCATATTCAATCTTTATTAATTTATTCCTTAATTATGAGATATATAGATCTTTTTTATCCAAACGCATTTTGTGGTTAAAGTTTCAGAACAAATATCAGAATTAAAAAATGTTAATCTTCGTTATGATTGACTTAATCAGATCACATGATGCTATAAAATTACGTAACTCCATTCTCTGATAATAATTGAATAATCAAAATTTTAATGCATCGAGCTTTACTTGAACTTTTGTATATATACATATAACAAAATCTCCAATAATTTTACTACATCTTCCGTCTGATTGGATTTTTAACTGAGAATCTAATCAACTGACGCAGCAGGAAAGTTGCCTAACGACAGATATTAAGGACGAATAGGTACAAGACATTTCGTATTAGCGTAGCGATGAAGGTAGATGTTAATACGCGCGAGCACGTGGTTGGTGGGCCGTTATCTAGCGGACCGCGTGAAACCCTCTACTTTGTGGAACAGTCCGAGATCACTGCGATATTAAACCTTCTTTCCTTCCCGCCTTCATTCTCTTTCTCTCTGTCATTCTACTTGTGTCTTCTTCTCGCTGGTTCTCTCTCTCTCTCTCTCTCTCTCTCTTTTTCTCTTCCATTTTCATCCTCTTCACCTATCCTCGTCCTCTCTCGCTCTTTCGAGCAGCAAGCTTCGCGTTCTCGAGTCGGTCATGCACCTGTAAGAGTGAAAGTGTCCTCCGTCTTGCTGGTCTTGCGCGCCGCACGTTCCTCCCCCCGCACTCATCAAACCACCACCTTCGGTGATCACCACCTTCCGCGACACCTCTGACGGCACACGCTGCCCATCCTCCATCATACACGATCACCAAGCTTTTTGACCAACGACTCATCCCGTCCTGTCGCGTCAGCGACAGCCTTTCCGTGCAGCGAGACGATTTCTTTCTGAGTCTCGCATATTTATAATTTCTAATTATACCTTATTATAATCTATTTAAAAATATTTAGAATGTACGTTAAGCTATTAATGTGTCTGTGATTCAAGTCTTATCCGGAATTGCATTAATATTTCTAGTACTGTTTTTTTTTTATAAAAGACTTACTAATTTTAGATCTCTATGCATAACGCATTATTTTATAATAATACATAGTAATATATTAGACATATAATTTTAAATGAAAAAAGAGAATTGTGCTGAAAGAAGCTTGTTTTTATAATTATATGTATTTTATGCATTTTTTATTACTACTGTGTTTTTTTATCCAATCTATCAGTCCTGCACTATGAACAGAATATATTCAATATATTCGTCAGAATTGTATTTTTTGTATATATTATTCTATTATCATAGATGTTGGTTTACGCATATTAGAGACAAACAAATGCGAATAATGAATTCGTATAATTAATATTGACATCGCTAAAAATTAAATTTAAAAATTAACTCATATATTAACTCATATAACAAATATATAAAATTAATTTATACAGCAAATGTCATTAGGTTTCCTAAAGGAATACAAGCGTGCAGTAAATTTGCGATCATAAATGTCAAATCATTAGTGATGCGTTAATTAGAAAGCTGAAGTTTATTCTTTACCACAAAGAGATCGCAAGAAAATGATGAACTGCGTAACTCCCGTTTCTTGCGGCGCAACGTGACTTTTTTTTTCTTAGACTCACGTCGTTTGAGAAGCAATTTCACAGGCAACCTTTCAACAGGTACATTTTGGAAGAAGGAACAGTTCTTCCATCTCCAGTAACTGTAAAGTTTGCCTCGAGATCTTTTTCAAATTTTTCTTTTTATTTTTTGCGATAGCAAAATCGTTCGCTAACGGGTTGTGTGTACCAGAGAATATAATTAAGTATTGCCTTCGCATAAATTTTGATCTTTCCAAGAATATAATCGTTGCCTAGCACAAGACATTAGAATTTTGAAACATATTTTTAACTTTCCATCCAATATTAAACTAATCAATACAAAGAGAAGCAGCTATAAAATATATGCCAATATGTAGAAAAAATTAAGAACATTGAAAAATTAAAAACATTGAAATGATATTATATCGTTTTGACAAGAAAGTTAATAAAAATATTTTTTAATAAATATTGTTTCTTACGTTGGAGATTCACGTAAAGGTTCCAGACAACACGGCCAATGTATGTCAAAATTAACAAATATTACACACACACACACACACACACACACGATATGTATAATTATTCATACGAATATAGGCCAATATTTAGTGAATGTGTTTAAAATTGACGTTGGTCATATCGTCTGGTCATATCTGGAGCCGCATTAATAAAGAATTTGCTCTTTATATATAAAATTAATCTTACAGCAAGACAATATAAATATGAATTTATGAAGAAATAGGAGAAGATAAGAAAGATGTTGCAGTGCGAGAGAAACATTTTGGATGCAAAGAACCTCTGCCCCACAAGATCGAATGGCTATAATCTTCGATAGCCGATTCATTATCATAAATTACATTAGAAATTTCGTTAATAGACAATATCGCGAGACCCGCATGCCGATGACTCGGGAAAGCTTCAACTTTCGAGTACGTCGACCCCTGATGACCCGAAGCAATCGGCCAAACGTCTCGTTCATCCTTTCTACTGATTGTGAGATCCGAATCGTGATTTTACAAAATTGTGCAAAATTGTTACCTTTTAGAAATTTTCGAATTCTAAACTGAATTACTGTACAAATGTAAATACATAGCAAACAATATTAACTATAATTTACGTTCTGCAAACTAAATTAATACCAGAATTTATTTCTGAAACAAGCAACAACAAAAATCTGTAAAATGTACCATAAATTGAATATTAAATGCATATATTATTTTAAAAAACGCTCTTTGTCAAACAGGAGTATAAATAATATTAGATAAATTCAAAGTCTTTCTTTAAACATCTCGAAAAGATTTTTTGAATCGCGTGTTGAAAACCTTTTAATGCATTTTATATGATGCAACGTACATTTAAATTATGTTTTCTATCAACTTTTTTTTTTCTAAAAAATTTATTTTTCCTTATTTTATTATTCCACTCTTTTTGGCCACACTCAAGATAGCGCCCAATCTGCAATTTTGAGCATCGCTGCTTTCGACGATCCGGTATTCTTTCACGGTCGATTTCACGCGTTCGTCGCACCTCTCGATTCGAGAATCAAGATTCCAGATGCCACAATGGAGGAACTTTCTTTCTGTGGTCAGCCGTGCAACGTGTAAAAATATTTTTGAATTACTGAAACGTCTTTTATAGGCTATTACTAAATATGAATATTCTACATCTTTCTCTTATGTATTATTTTTTTATGAATAATTCCATTTCTTATATAAGTATATAACACCTAGCTTAAACACTTAAATTCTTTAATTATCACAAAAATCGTTTCTTTTATTCATAAAATGAACAATTTGAGCAATTTTAAATAAAATTTTATTTGATTAAAAACTTACATCTGTATACGAGCTGTAAAACTATTCATAAACTTTCTTGATTTCGTGGAATGAAATTTTGCTTTTAAACTAATTAACATAATATTGATGAATAAGATATAAAATTTAAAAAAAGTACCTAACTGATATTTCTAAAATGCGAGTAATTCTGTGGAAGTAAATCTAAAATTTGTGTAATGTTTTCACAAAGTTTCAAGAAAACGGCATGTAAATGGGGTGCACGCAAACAGTTGCAGCCATAACAGCTGGTACAGCGTTGCGTCTCTTCGCGAAGAAGGAGTTGCAGCGCGTCGTGCGTTTTGGGTGTCGTAACACAATTTTATAATTCCGCCACGCTACTTTGCCTACCGCGGGGCCAGGTCGACGACCGAGCAGCCATGGATTCCAAACGGGGTACAAACGCGGTCGTAATATGACCGGTCGGCCGAGTATGTATGTATGTACGTATGTACGTATGTACGTATGATCGACCGATCGCGTCTCTCTACTCGGCCAACTCTCTCGATCGCGCGACGAGAGCGTGAACGCAATAACGAATATGCTTCGGAGCGTGCACTAATGTCCCTCCATAATAAAATGGACAAACATGGTTTGATGGGATAGGCCCTGGTTCCTCTCTCTAAAATTAAAACCGACCAAGGAAAAAAAGGAAATAAAAACGATCATCCCTAGAAATGGAAAAGATAGACATGTCAAAATAGTGACCCAGAAAAACAAATTGAATATTTTTTGCAGGACCTTTCAGGCTCTATTATGTTCGGCATTCTTTATATACGATTTTCTGTTACGGTACATTCTGAATTTTTATATTGTAGCAGGGTATCGGACCTTAAGATAATAAATATAGAAATATGGCAGGTTGTTTGACAGCCTGCTATAATATAAGAACGGAAGCACAGAATGCACGCGTAATGTATAATGCATAAGAAAATAAATCAATAAATTTTCTTTATTTCTTTTCTTTCCACAAAATAAAAGACTTTGCGCAATTGGTTGATTTTTTTTATGTTTAATGCATTATGCGTATTGCAAAGATCTCTGTTCCGACCTTAAATGAGAACAGTATGTTCATTCTGTATCGGCACTTCTGAATGCTAAATGATTACCTGTGCGTATCAACTTATTAAAAAAAAGTTACTTTAATCTTGTTGATTGATTTCTAGATTTAATGTAACTCTTTATTTGAATAGAAGCAACAAATAATTGGCGAATATTAACTTTTGACAGAGAATCCAAATAGCTAAAACCAATGGTACAGTTACAAATTACTAGAATTGAACCACATAGAACGCATCTAATAATGTTCTAAAATGCAAACAATTAAGCACGAAGACATACATCGTGTGCCACTGGCTTAAGCCTGTAGAGACGATTTTAAGCAGATCATGCTATTAATTTCTGCTGGCAGAAAAGCAACAAATTTTATATAGTCTGTAATATCTGACGATGTCAGCAAACCGTCATTTCTGACTGCCACTAGAAATACAACAAAGCTTGCTGATATACTATGCTGATATACTATTAGATTGGCAGCAGAAACCGAACAGAATTTCCAGCTCTTCCTCGATTTCTGCTGCCTCGAATCTGCTGGCATAGCATCTCAACAGACTTTGTCGACAAATTCCGAAGTTAATGCGAACATAAATGGCTATAAAATCTGATCAAATGTGCTGCTAATGTGCCAGTAAATTGCTAGCATTTTATTACTTGACAATTTACTAACAGGTGACATCTTGTTATCATCGAAAAGCCACCAATCGATTTTGCATTGTTAATAAGAAAAACATACTAGTTTCTATAACGTCATTTAATAATTATTACCAAACGTTAAGTTATATTATTATATTTTATAAAAACACTTTTTAATTTTTCTTTTAATTTTTTGTAAAATTCCTTAATTTTTTTGATATATGATTCTGAATTCTATATGAAACAATAAAAAACAGTAATTATTTATTACAATTAAAATTTCATTTTAACTAGATATTGGCTGCAATTCATAATTTGTTCTTGTCTTAAAACTTAAGTAATGCCTTAAAATGCTGCACGGCTCTGTGATTGGCTTAAAACAGTATTTAATTATTTTACAGCATTTGTGATAACTTATATTACCAAACTCTTTTTTCAGTGTAAGTCTGTTCGTTATTTGCATTTTTTGCATTCACAATCTAGATTTTCTTTTTCTTCAACATTCGAATATATATATTTATCTCGTTTTAAGTGCAAACGTTTTTAGAAATTTTAAGCAACGTAAATAATTTTATATAAGTAGAATTCCAACAGTTAAGCACAGTGTTTTCTAGTGTTTTCCTAATATACATATATCAACTTTTTTAATATTAATTGAAATGTATCATAGCAGGCTTTGCATTATCCCAAACAGCATATAACATTTATTGGATGTTCAAAACATCCAATAAACTAAAATTTGAACGTCGTGTTTTTGAGACAATTTTTTGGGACAATTAATAAGGCATGCTCCATTCTTGTCCAGAGTTATAAATGACAAAATCAATTAACATTAGGAACCTGCATTGGCGATATTGTCTTTTTTACAAGGGTTGCTTTGATATTAAGCTTTCCTTTGTTTCGTATGTATTGAAAATGTGAAATCTTAATGAAATTAAAAAAGATTTATAATTTAAATCAATACTTTATTTCAAATAAAACAATGCAGCAAATATTTCTATCCGTTAAAAAAAATACTAATAAAATGATTTATTAAATTCATAATATAATAAGAATATCTATTGATATTATATAAAATAATAATATATACGTATAATTATTTAATAAAATTTAATAAAGTTTAATATATTACTTTAAGATTAATAACAGCTAATCTTTTAATAAAATTTCAAATAACATCTTACGCAACTTCTTATCATTCTGATTAAGTAATAATACTGATTCTTTCTTAATTTCGCCCTCGATTATGCTCCAAAGATATTGATAAAGCGTGACTCACAGCCTTTTCAATTTTATATACATCGTGACTTACGCTCAAATGCTTCATCAGACGTTAATTATGCGTCGTCGTTATTATGTCGATTCGCGGTCTTATTCTAATTCTCACACCGACGCAATTTATATTGCGTTGATGGCGCGAGGAAAGTGCATTCGAGCAGCTTCGCTGTTTTTTGCATTAGACTGCAATACTAGAGAAATCTTTCTCGCTTTCAACAAACATCAAACATATACTTATCTCACTTTAAGTTTCAAAATTGTATATTAGTTCAGCCATAAAAAAATAGACCTATGTTTCGTTTAGAGACCCTTAAAATATCTCTAGTTTCGTTATTTATGAGGCGTGACAATCGTTCCGATTGCTGTTATATATTTGTGCATAAATCTTTTTTTTTACTGATTTCGAGGTGCTATCATACGAGTTTCTGTTTGCGATTTTACTTACGACGTCGTATATTGTAGGTCACACGCGTGCAACGCATCGTTAGCCTGACATATTATCTCGTATATCATCATAAATGCAATAGGTTTTATATTATTTATAACTTTGTTAATACGCATTTTGCATACTCTAAGCACAAATAATAATGTACAATAGCCATTGGAAAAGTTAATAAGGTTCCATAATCGGTTTACTTGTTATTCTTGCAAAAATATCGAGAAAAATATTTTGATTATATCAATGGGATAGTATATGATAAAATGCAATTTGACGAAATCAAATAAAATTTTTTTTAATTATCATGATTGGATTCTACATTTTATAGTTAAAACATTTGATAGATTTAACTATAAGAATTTTTTGTTGGATTTTCTAATTATGTTCACTCTCTAGACGGTTTTTTTTTTATTAAAGAGTTATATATATATGCTGATCTAACTGAATACATTTATTATTATTAACAAATTCTGGTATATTTAACAGGAAAAAATTAATCATGCTTATTTAGTAATTTCTAAAAGAATTTTGATTGATTCATTTCCTAATAGACATCATACTAATTGAATCTATAAGATTTTCAATTTATACAATTTTGTCCTGAATTTTGTCCAGTGGTTCTCTATAAAGACTTTCAATTCTGTTCGAAAAATAACAGACTGGAATTTTTATTTTTTTTTTATCTTCCAATGTTTTTTTCGCACGAATTAGTAGTATTTGTCACTTACATATGTCATCATTAATTCAAATAATTATTAATATCTTTTTCTCTTTATCTTTCTCTGTATAATATATCGATTACAATAAAAATATTTTAATAGTGAATAAAATAATATTAATCTTAAATTTAATCCCTAAAAATTTAAAGAGTTATATTTTTTAACCTCTGCATTATAGACAAACATCCTACATGTCCACTCATTATTTTATTATACAAATTAAATTTTAGTGATTGAGTGTGTATCAACACAGAACAACCTACCCAAACGTTATATTATATTTTCGTGTTTAATCAATCACAGACGTGTTTCGTAACTCCCTGTTGAGCCGTCGCGCCGAAACTAATTTTCGCCGATCCTCTTTGCGTTTGTCTGCGCCGCACTTTTACGAGGCTTCGTGTTTCGGTACGATATGGTACCAGACGAGTTCTCGCGTGCAACTTACGAAACGCGTGCACGAGGCGCGATGCTGGCATACACTTGCGAACGGGCAAAAACAGTAAACCCAGAAACACAGTGCGCCTTCTTCTTTCACGGGGCAACGAACTCCGTTCTCGCATCGACACCGCGGATGTCATTTGCTACGACACTGGCCGAACCACTCGGAGAAACCGATCGATCGAGGTCCGATCCATTTTTTTTCTTCGAACAAGTCGGGAGGACACGCGTTTCTGCGATTCCTTTTGAAGCCGTGATCATAATCGGCAATTGTCGCGATCCATCTCATCGCGAGATAAACCATACTGCTATTAATCAATTAAGTGAATGAGAATTTGATTAATTTTCCTAAAGATTAATTCATCTTAAAATTATTCACGAAACTATACGAATTTTTTTTTAATTTGACAACTTGACTTCCGTTGTAACATTCTAAAAAATTCGACAGATAAATATTACCTAAGAATCAAAGTCTACTTTTATCATAGACAATTGAAAGGGTAGATAAGAAACAATATTTCAAAGTAAAATCTGTTATTGTAGAAGATAATTTGCTATCGAGATTTATTAAAAATCTTTTTGCGTAACTGATGCAACTTGTTTTGATGTCAACGTTCCACAAAGCAACATGTAACCCGATGACAATTGTTTGTCAAGGAGTATACTCCTTAAAAAATATTAGCCTGCACATTCCATACTGCAAGAAGGGATATCACGCTCATCCTATCCGATAGACAAGAGTTCTACGTAGATAAACGTTTTAATACTGCTGATAAGACACGACTCTGTGTGGTTGGAACTTTTACACGTTGCGATCTTTCATCTAAGAAATTCAGGATAAATAAATCTTAAATTATTTACAAAATTTTTTACATTTACCAAAATCTTTATTTATGTATGTTGAGAGTAGATTTTAAATTTTAGTTGATAATCTTATTATTCTAAATTAAAAATTCTAGAGTCTGATCATGATGTGACTTGATAAATTTTTTATTGATCCGTTGTTTTGTTAACTTTCGCTCAAATTCAGATTTTGATTACTTTATTAAATTTAGGTAGAAAGAAAAATTACTCAAAAAGAAAAAGAGATAGTAATTATATAAGTGGCGTTTATATCAAAGAAACACATAAAAATCAACAATATAAAAGTTAACAACAAAAAGTCAAAATGATTTAATTTTATTATTTAAGTATATTAATATTAATAATAAAACTTAATGTTTAAGTACAGTTAATCAGAAAGTATCTCTGGTTTGATGTAATAAATATTTTTAAAGTATTTTGAATTGATTATAGTCAGTTTGTAAGTAATATAAAGAAACAAGCATAAATGTCAAAGAATCATCGGATTGCATATTTATAACAAAGAAACTAATTTCTTCTGACCTGACAGAAACAACTGAATTTGTTAACAATTAAATGTAATCCATAAACAGTTGTTCGATTAATTAGCAACATACTCATCTAATATGATATTCTTCTGCATCGATAAAATACCATACTTATGTTACTTATGTAATTATCCATTTTTTTTAATAAGATGAAATGCTGTTATGTCATCATCAGAAAAAATAAATGCCTCTAATTTTAAACCGGTACTTGATTTGATAATACACAACCAACAACGAGCAATAACTTTCGATCATTCCCATCTTTTAAGCGTAATTAAAGTAAACCGGAAATAAATTTTTAAATTTTTCAAACTTGTCCCGGTGGTACGGTAGCCGATATAATTTTACATAATAAGTCGCCAGCTGGTTATCTTTAATTATCACCGTTTTTTGAGAAACATTTTTCTTCTCTGTCGTACGCCGAACACCAGCACTATGGCGTGGGTCGGGATACAAGAATCGTGAAAATAGCATATTAACAAAATTAGCATAAGAAGAGAAAGTCGCGGTCATCGGCCGCACAACCACATTTGCACGAGTGCCGAATCTGCGAATTCCCATGCGAACGACTCTCGAAGGAGAGATAAAAAGTACGTGCATAACTCGTGTGAAATCCCCGACTGGCGCGCGCGAGCAAATTCGTACTCGCCATCGTCCCTTTGACACCTGTCGAAGAAGTCAATTTGGTTTATTTTCTTCTTTTACGAAAAATATTTACGAAAAATTTATTAATAGAACCTTTAGACTAGAGTTTCTATAATAGGAATAATACTATCTTAGACAACCTCGCGACAACCTATTTTAGACAACCTTTCTATTAATTTGGGAATAAACATTTTAAAAGTTTTTCTTTGTGTAAATCACCTGGCATGTTTTTTATATTCCAATTAAAAGCCGTTATTAACCTTTCGGAGCTGACTCTGAAATCTGTAACACACAGTTACTGAAGCTGGATTTATAAAATCTTTACATTTAATTTTCTGTTAATTAAAAGGGACTAATTCAAGGAACTAAAAGATAACTCATATTAAAAGAAATAAATACATTTTAATAAGTTTTTATTTTTAATAAGTATATTTTATTAAGATTAATGCAGATGTTACTTAAAGAAAATTAAAATATTTGAATTTTTGATAAAGAAATTCATAATTGAGTGGATCCAATTCGTCAGCTCCGAAGAATTAATTAGATATCGCGTCCTATTCTCCAATCATCATCTAACAATAAGTATTACTGGCCAAGAAATCATCGATGATGGTATGTTTGGGAAAGCCTGTGTATAAACAGAGTCATGTGTTATACTATCGAATAACAATCTCTTCGTGAAAAATAACGATTCATCAATCGCACATCCAGATCTCGCATCCACGTGAAAGGACGTGAAAACGCTGTCGCGGCAAAATATTTGTGTACTCAAATTAAGGCGACGTTTTTGTTCACTTAGGAGTCATTGACGTGAGCTTGGTTGAAACGTAACATCGCGATGAAGTGATGTGCAAAGACGCACTTGCACAAGTGCAGCGGCAGAGATGTCGCGTTTATTTTGCAGCGAGGTGTCCACCGTCGTGCAAACACTTTAAGTAGGCACAAATATCTAGTTAGCGAACAGGGTAGGTCGTTGAACCCGAGAGGGGAGCGTCGATCAGCTGGTCGCCGGCTACACACATCGCGAAGATCGATGGTTTTCGTCGACCCAATTTCCTGACTGTCACGCAGGGGGAGATGGACAGATTGGTGACAGGACGGTCACGGGGCAGGGGTGAGCCTATCGCACTTTCAAATCACGCACTTGCATTACAGTCATCTACATGGATGGCGACTCGCTAATTTTTCCTTACGCTTCCCCATGTACGCTGCACCGCATATTTCGTCACGAGTACGTCGATGCCAATTACGCTGAGAGAATCATATCTGTCACCTCGTTACGAGAGAACAATGCGAACATAAACAAAGTGTACCCCAAGTAGACGAGAATCCGACAACTAAATTGCTACACTAAGAAAAATTTCTGATTGAAAATGAAACGAACCAGAAGATTCTAATTATAATATATAAGTCAAAATTCTAGCTATCTAAACTAGAATTATAATAGATTCAATCAGAAAATTATAATTTGTCTATTTTCAATCAGAATTTTAATTTCCAATTAATGCAATCAAACTTTTTTCCAGTGCGCACAAATATCGAGAAATTCTATTGACATTAACGATTCTGTTTATCTTTATGACAATCATATTATCTGTAACATCTGTATTGTTGTTCGATTTTACTTGTTTTATTTCAAATAATTTTACAGTTTTCTACGTTAATGATCGCAGTTATGAAAAGTTTGAAAAGTGTTGTTTGAAAAATATGGTCTGTACAGAAATGGGATTAAGTTTGATTTATTGTATTTTTAGTAGCAATTTATTGGCGATATATTGATTAAACCAAGGAGGCTATATTAAATCAATATTGAGCCATTCGATACTGTGCTAATAACTGCTATTAAGAGATATTGAAAATCTTCATTTCTTTTTTCTAAAATCAATATCGAATATTATGCATTTTAAATAATATGAATTTTAAAAAATAAAAAAAAATTAAAATTCTGTATAATCAATAACGTTTTCAAAATTCATGTTTTAAAATTCAATATATATCAATATTCAATATTTGACGGATTTTATGACAAAACATGAATTGCATTATTCTTGAATGTAAAAAAAGTATATAGTATTTTTTTGTTTGTTTAGTTTAATATGTACCCAGCAAGATGGATTAAAATGGATTGAAATTTTTTTGTATCCGAATGCGTATATATATAAATAGCGAATACTTTTTTTGGATTTAACTGGATTCAATTGGATTCAATTGGACGCAATTGGATTGAAAAACTGCATTTCCTATTCAAAATTTTGAATTGAACAGTATTCGCAATGCACAGAAAAAGCCAATATTATTTTTAGATTGAAAGGCATAGAGATATGCTCCATGGAATTCCTATAAATGAATAAAAATGCATTCAGAATTGAAAAGCATTTATTTTAACATTCGTTAATCAATATTTCTGAAAATCTGAATCCATTTCAATTCATTCCATTCTCATTTGCTGGGTATTACATACAAACATAAGCACGTTTGTGATAAAATAATTGATAAGTGGATAAATCTCCAAGTTCGTCCCTCTGTGAAAGTATCTGAAAATATGATCTGTGCATAAATTACGTTGGCACGCGGAGATTACGCGAAAATCATGACTATATCGGTACTCGCGCAGTGCTTTCTAACCAGAGAGGTACTAAAGAAGATAAAATCACAGACAGATCCGTCTATTTCGCCGTGCCGACAGGATGAATCGCGGATATTCTCTTGAATGGAGATAATGACCGTGCGAGATGAACGATAAGAGCGAGCGTCGAGCTCGAGCTAGTCCGCTAAACTAGTCACTGACTATCCGTGGCTGAATGAGCCGGTCGCACAGAGGTGGTAGAGCTAGGATCGTTCCGCTTCGACAAAGGCGGGGGAGGTGACCGATAGCACATAAAACTGGGTTATCAGAACGCAGCTCTCCTTGGACCGGTTATGCTTGATCCTCTTCCTACTTCTCTCCTGCTTTTTCTCATCTTCTATCTTCGTTAGCTTCTACGCCCACTCATCTCTAAAGAGATTTCGTATTTTCGTCCGATTAGAAATGCTCTAACGGTATTTAGTCTAATTTCGATAGCAAAGAAATTGTACAATTTTGAAAATGGTTATATTTTGAGCATTTGATATATAAATTTAATGATATATGTTCATGTTAAATTTTGAAGTAACTATTGCGATTGTTACTATAAGGAAATGTACTTTTATTTGTTGTAGAGAATATATCATCAAAACCCAGTTTTTAATTTTTTAATTAACTTGTAGTTAGACTTAAACTAATGATAATATAAAAATTATATTTTTCCAATTATGTTAAACTGATAGTTTTGCAGTAAGTAATTTTTATAGTAAGTAGTTACTATAACAAAATAATTAATTTAGTGATTAATCATAACTAGAAAAACACAACTTTTGCAATATCATCAAATTAAATGAAATTAAAAACCATAGATTCAATTAAATAATGAAAAATAGGATTTAATACAATTTGATCTCTTGTAAAATGAAATATGATATCTTTGATTTAATTGAGGTAAATTTGATTCGAATGTAAAAAAAATGTCTAGCATATTCAAAATTAGAATATAGTCTTAAAACGTATTTAAGATATTTTATAAGATATCTTGTAATGTTGACTTATGTACTGGAATTATCAAAATATGGACTAAAGTTACCTCGATTTAGAATCAAATTATTCGATTTACGATATCCATTAATTAGATTGTTGAGTATTATCTAAATTAGATTTATAATAATAATGTTTTTAGATAAAAATCAATTTACTTGATTTAATTAATTAATTATTATCTATATATATTTATATCTATATATTTATAGATATAATAAGATAGCTTATTATATATCATATTGAGCAATTTTGATAAAAAAAATAATTTATTAATTTTGTATTAATAGATATCTTTGTTTTATTACTCTGCAGTATTATAACTGTCGGTTTTCAAAGTGCGCATGCACTTAACTGGATTCATTGCCCTCTGGCTGCATCACCTCCATCTCCCCCATCTTGCAAGGACATGAGATCCTTGTTCCAAAAAGACACTGAAGAAAGTTTTAGCGAGATAAAGACGGGGTCCTTGAACCCCGGCGGTGTCGACATTCTTTCTGCGTCTGGAAATGAATAGGACATGAAGTGATCTCGCCTTACAACTCGGATATATCTGGCGAAAAGTATCATTTTTATGTCGTTCTCCGGATTTCCAAGAAGGACGAATAACGCAGTCTCGAACTTGTATGATCCTTGAGCTGTGGGGCAGTCGGCCATTCAATGGCTAAAGAATGCATTTTTGAAGGACGCTGAAATTATGATTGCGTGCATATATATATTATATATCACGAATACAGCATTCTCAAAAGACTCTGTAATTTACCTGTCTCTTTTAACGATAATTACATTTTTAATAATGGCAAAATTATACAACTAGAATATAAAACTAAAATCATAATTACCAAATTATTTTAACGATTATTTGGATTCGAGAAAATACATCCAATAGACCGCAACGAAACCAGAAAGTCTTCTGTACAAAATTTTCACTGCTACATAGTAACATAATACGCGATATGTCTGTTACTATGCATACGATTCAGCGTTTCCCAATCCTGAAAGATTAATTGGCTGGAGGCGACAGTGCAATTTCGAGGGAGGTTGCTGTAGAGCGTAAATGTGGTGGTGCACAGATGAGCTTGGAAAGTTCATCGATCCGTACCGAGGAGAAACGGCGATCTCTCGTTACTGAAGGAAAAGGACCCCAACCTTGATAACTGGATCCAGCCAATGACCCCCGGTCGTTCGTTGCCCCTAGGTCGATACCTGTGCAGGGTTTAGAAGGAACGTTGGTAGATATGCACAATCTTTGTACCCGCTGCCGGGATCCTTAGTTATCTCGAGTATCTACCTTGGAGTCTCGTAAAAAAAGCTACAGAATCTCCCCAAGATATAAATAGATACTCTCGCGCCTCTAAGCCAAGCAAAAGGAGGAACAATGACAAGGTAATTGAATCTTCCTCGTAAATTGCCTGCAGCCGGTACTTTCTTCGTTGCAAAAACGTGACGTTAGGTGCACGTGCACTTATTCAGGGATAAATGCTACTGTTGCTTTTGTCGTACTATAAAGCATTTTGCATAAATATAGTTATTAATAAAAAATTGATATCAACGAAAATTATATTCTATCTATTTGAAAAATACTTTACTAAAATAATACTAGTCTAATTTCTTATTTAGTATTAAAATTGCTATAGTATTAAAATTAAATTTAATTATATAAATAATTTTCTTCCGATAATTTCGTTATTAAATATATAAAAATCAGTTTGCGTGACTAATTTCGATCAATTACTTATGATACGTAATATTTTAATAGTCAAAGGGTGTACGTAACTTTGAAGAACAGTAATATGTTGTCTATTCTTATATATTTAAAATATAATTGGATTGAAAAAGGTTCGCTTAAAACGTTAAATAGAAAATTTTAACAGATTTTAGATTATTCGATCTGGTATACATTCGGTGCTTAAGAAATAAAGGAAAGAACAAAAATGGAACGCATTTGATTATGAGGTCGTCGAAGACAAAAGAGGGGGATGGAAAGGAGAAAGGAGAACAATATTGCGACTGTGGTCGGAGTCGTCAGTCATGCTGTTCTTTGAAATCGACGCACCCCACAATTCTTTTGAATAAGACAGGCACGAGCAAGACAAAAACCTATGAACACCATAGTCATCAGTACCACTTCCTCTGCCACCGCCCGCTGCCTCATGCGCAGGTAGTTTTGCAGTTCTCATGGAAAAATTCGTTTCATTGAACCCGGAGTAGTCGTCCTTAAGTCGAAAGAAAAATTGTTTCATACCCCGGGTGCTTGTACTGTCTGACAGGCACGGATTTAGCGAATATTCTTCACGCTGCTCCGAGACAACCATATTATGATCCGTATTACGATCTATATTATGATCGTCTGCCTATTCGAATCGTCTTTAGATCTGATTAATATTGTGAAAGACTCTCACACTTAAATCCGTGAATCATGATCCGTGAGATGTAAAGGGCTTTCTTACTGAGAACGATACACCGGGGTCACGTACAATCGATCACCGTGGCGATTGCAGCCCTGGGGCCCCCCGAGAGAACACCGGGGTTGGTACCCTCGCTCTTGCATTCTGCATTCAGTGCATTCCCCCTGCGTTCAATGTACGCTGCAGACGATATCTAGATGGCTGCCTGATGTCTGCTGTCGCCGCCGCAGCAGTCGCCGCCGCCTCAGAAAGAAGAATCCGGCTTATGCTTATACGGTAGGTGATGGTAGTTATACGTCGGTGCTTCGGGGGAGTCGGAGGCCAGAAGACTAAGAGGAGGTGCGGGCCGTAAATAACGGTCTATAGTTTCTAAAGGGGTAGGGTCGGACTTTTTCACTGAAAAGTTATGTGTGGCGTCTTATACGAGCCTTTTGCAAAAATGTTCGATGGAATTATTTTCAGACAGTTTAGATGACTACTATGTGATTAATGTTTTCTTTTCAGGAAGAAATGAACCGACAATTCGGTTCACATAAGCCATTCAACGGCTAAGAAAGTTTCTTAATTTCTTTTTCTTTTTCTTCTTTTTCTTCTTCTTAGAAAGAAAAACTCGAGAAAAAAGGAAATCTGAAAGATTAGCATAAGGAGAACAATGAGAAGGATTAAAGAAAATCAAGAGATTAATGAAACAGAAGTTTTTGTGGATTAATTGTGAAATTCTTTTATTTAAAAAAAGTATAAATTAACGCATTTGCGATTTGCGAGCATTTTGCTTTAACACATATACACGCGCGCGCACTCACGCACAAAATTGTAAAGAATACTAGACTTTGAATACACAACTTTGCTAAAATCTCAAATATCTATTTGTAAAATCTCAAATATCTATTTTCTAACGAATTTTCTAACACTACATGGGTCATTTCAAAACGTTCCACAGATCAGAGATTTAGGATCAGAGAAAATATTAGGTGTTGGAATTAATTCGTAGCGTTTTTAATGAAAGAATGTTATTTATTTCACATGAGCATTAAAAAATACATTAATGAAAGTACTTCCCATCACTTGTAAAACGCTACGAATTAATTCCAACACCTAATAGCTACACAGTTTTTTTCAAAAATCACATCAATATTACAAGCATTTCTCTCCTAAATTTACAAAACTATTATCTTTATGAGGAACAGTAGTATGATTTATATTTTTCTTATATTATACTCTTCGAAAATACATTCAATAATGGATCATTTTAGTATACTAGAATTCAATGTTATGAGTTATTTTTTTTTTAAATAAACTATGTATATTTTTTAACAATAAAGTTAAAAATATTTTTTTATAACTGCTATTTTATAATACAATATTTTTAGAAGTCTATCATTACATTTACAGAATTATCTTATTAATTTTTTAATTAAAAAATTCTATGCACACGTACTTTAACGTGTTTATTTTTTTAGAAGCAATATAAGTTATAAATGTTTTCAAAATTACTTTTTGAAAATAAGTTTTAAAAGTGATACATTTGTACTCAGTTAATACATAAGATATTTTTAATAAGGTATTTTTTACATATTTTTAATTATTTTAATATTACAGTTATAAAAATTAGTATGTTTCTTCAATTCTTTTTACTTAGTTTTTGAAATGACTGAATCACATAGATAAAAGAATAAACGTAAATTTACAGCACCTTATTTTTTGGATTTGCAAAATCCAGACTGGATTCGTCCGAAAATGAAACCGTTGATTACTTAAAGTGGTTTAACGACTTAGAGGCGCGGCTTAACGATGCTTAACGCGAGCAGTCATTATCTGGAGCCATCGATCACCACGATTAATTCTATGTGGAGCTCTACAATTTATCTACCGTGAGCGGTGGTGTGATGATCTGCGTCGGAATTTCGAAACGATAGGTTGCCTTCTCTCTGTCCGTTCTCTCCTCTATTTCACTCTGTACCATTCTCTTTCTTTTACTCGTCATCCCTCTCTTCTGTCTCTACCCGGTACGACGACCGGGTTTAGGAGAGGTTATCAGCCGCATTAGACGAGACGACGAACTCTCATGCTCCTCTTCTTCCTCTTTTCTACTGTACTTATTTTCTCGTCCTCGACAACCAATCATTAAAAAAAATATTCATAAATCGATTATGTATCCCAAATTTCCACGGGTAAGAAAGAGTATAAGAAATGCATTTATAAAACTATAAATGTAAAACTCTGTAAAAGAAAGAGAAACAAAAGGAATAACAAACTTGAAAGATATAATTACTGTTGCAAAGATCATTTGATTTAATCTGTCTGATTTAACGTCTTTAAGTTTAATTGTTGGCTATTTAAAAATCTCATCAAAAAATCTTCTTTTTAATGGGATATATATATATATATACAGCATTCTATTTTTTTTTAATTTTGAATCTTGCGAATTTTGGACTCGTACTTATTCATTGTCCATTTTCATTGTCCACTTCAGGCTCTCAAAAAGCCTAAGACAAATGCATTGTTTGCATTTATCTCGAAATAGGTTTCAATCTACCTATTTTAAAATCAATGAGAAGAAAAATTGATATTCCAACAACAAAGTTGGACTTGTCTTCATTTGATCAAATTACAGACATTTTTTTCGTGATGATTTATGAAATGTCTTACTTATTGAAACTGAAGTAAAAAGCTGCAAATATAATAATCTTTCTACATTAAATTCTAAAAATAATTAACTATCAACGTCTTTTGAAAATTCAACTATAGTTTCTACAGTTATATTTATTGAGATTTATGTGATTGGTGTTCTATGTCCTATAATATCTCAAAGTTTGAACAAATTTTTTCATGAGATAACGTTTGATAAACTGTGTGATCCTTTAATAAAGTTAATTCTACAAATTTTACTGTTTTCAGACTAATAAAATTTAAATTGGTTTCCAACGTATACCAAAAAAGTCGAACCGGTTTTTTTTTTTACAAGGCAATTGAGAATACTCGTGTTACTTTCGCTCGATCTTACGGTATCGCACGAAAATCGTCAATCATGGAACCGTCTTCCTGGCGTCTCGTCTTATAGAAATCTCTCGCGTTTCGATATCGAATCGGTCGCATCCACCTTGCTCATCTGCCTGATGCTCGCCATTCGATAATTTTAGCGTTCCTTACCTGCTCGATTCAACACACCGAAGGAAAATGAACGAGGCAGGAGCGAAGCGGAGAGGTACGAGAAACGATATGCAGATTTAACGTTGTGAGTGACCTTTGTCGGTCATTGCACGTTCTGTCAGATATAGCGTCGAATGCACGTGTACTCTATTCCGCGACGGTGCATACCAGAACCAGGCGCAGTACAAGGTACAAGGAGGTCTCGCGGAAGAAGGAGAGGGAGTCGCAATGGAGGTCCATTGCGGGGACCGATCTCTCATTAGCGGTCGTTCGCTTTATTCATCGAGACCCGAGCAAGAGCCGATTAAGGAGTCGATGTCCGCCCTTCGTTCTTTTCCTCTCTTCCTCTCCGTAATCGCGCTATCATGCTGTAGTATAGATACGGTGCCTAACATCTATATACAAATTTATTTGCGCGTAACGTAGAAATTTCAACTGGTTGAAATTCGTTTTATAGATAAGTTTACTGCTATTTCTGTTTTTATTAGATTATTATTAGAACTAAAGCAATATCCTGATTGGTAAATTGATTTATTGGCTTAAGTTTAGTCTATTGGTTGAATTTTAGGATTTTAGGGTTAAGACCGAAGCATAAACCAATCTTATGGTTATTGTTGCGGAATTTTGTCTGCGACAATCCTAAGGATCAACCCAAAGCAGTATATAGCATCAT